>PITA01021197.1:0-33242 GCA_004023965.1 Spilogale gracilis | reverse complement strand
GGGGGGGGGGGGGGGGGGGAGAGCGGGAGCGAAAGGACCGGGGCAGGACTGGAAGGTCGTTGAACAACCCAGTCCCCTCCTCGCCACCCCGGGGAGAGAAGAGTCAGCATGCCCGCTTGACAGTACACGACCAGAAACTGAAAAGAGAAATCCCAGTATTTGTCAGGCACACGTTCGGTTACTTTTCTGAGCAGTCCCCTACGTTACGCACGACCCTGTGAGATGAGACCGAGGCTCAGAAAGGCCTCTGGAACCGTGCTTAGACTTCGTGCAGGCCACGACCTCCGGGGGCATAGTCGACCCTAGAGGTGAGACCCTGGGGGGACGTCCAGACGCGGGGCAGTCAAGCTTCCGGGTCGGAAGAGGCCCCGGGGCAGCGCGGCGGCGACAGGGAAACGCCGCTTTGTCCCGGGGCGGCAGTGGCCGCAGAGGCAGCGGCCCCGGACGGGCGCGGGGCTGTCTCGGGGAGCCCGCCTCGCCCCGCGAGGCCGCGGCCGAGCTGGCTGCAGTGCCCCCCCAGGCCGCCCGGGGCGCTGTGGGCGCAGCGGGTCCGGAGGGCGGCGCGGCCGCGGGGAGGGGAGGGCAGGGCAGGGGAGAGCGGAGGGGCGGAGGGCTGAGCGGAGCCGGCCGGGCGGGCGGCCGGGCGGGGCGGAGGAGGAGGAGGAGGAGCCGGGGCGGGCTGGCGGGCGGCCGGGTGGCGGCGGCGGCGGCGGCATGGCGGAGCCGAGCGGGCCCGAGGCCAGGCCCCCTATTCGGGTCACCGTCAAGACCCCCAAGGACAAGGAGGAAATTGTGATCTGCGATCGAGCCTCCGTCAAGGAGGTAGTACGCGCGGCGAGGGTGGCGGAGGAGGGGTTTGCGGAGAGAGGGGTGGCTCCGAAGCGGCGGGGCGGCGGGCGGGGAGGGCGGGGGCCCCGCGGACTCCCCGAGGGCGAGGAGCGCAGGAGCGGGGCTGGGGGCGTCCTGCGAGGGGGCTCCGGCGAGCGCGGCGCGTGCGGCGGACGCGAGGCCGGGGCTCGCCTTGTGGCCTGGGCTGGGGGCGTGGCGGAGAGCGAGGAGGGGGCACCTTGCACCATGGAGGGGAAGGACTCGCGGTCTGAGGGCAGCGTGCGCCCCGAGGACCCGTAGGGGGTTCGAGGCGCCGCGGCCCAGCCGGCTCCAGGCTCCGTGCTGCGCCAGGGGAGCGGGCCGGGGGCGCCCCGGGCTGCTGGGGCTCGGGGCGTTGGGTGAACGTTTCCCTCGGTCCTCATTCGTCCTCCCTTTTCAAATCGAGGGGGTTTCGGTGCGTCCTCGGCCCTCCTGGACTTACGGTGTGCAGTAGGTGTTCAGTAAAACTGTTAGATGAGTGAACGACGGAACATTGCCTGGGTCCGCCACCCGCTGTGGCTGCTCCAGAATTTCTCATAGGCGGAGCTTAAGATAGGCCGCCTGGTTGGAAGGAAGGGCTCTGGAGGCTGCCCCGGCTTAGCAAGTGCAGTCTTCACTGGGAGTGTCCTGTTTGGTTCTGGGGGCAGAGCTGTAGATCTGGGGGATCTGACTCTCCCCAAGTCGGCCTTTAGTGCCATCACTGCCCCCCCTTATAAAATGACTATCTCCTGCAGAGCTCCCTTGAAATCAGAGCCCCTGTGTTGGGCCAAGAGCCAGGGCCCTGGAGTCAAGAACCTAAGTTCCAGTCTGCCCAGGGCAAGTGATGTAACTGCTCTGACCCCCCGTTTTCTCATCCTTCTCACGGCACTGAGACTCGTAAATTCTGAATAGTCCCTGCTGTTGGAGATCCTTGGGGTCTGAGTGTTGCCTTTGTGGCCAGAAGGGTGGAAGGCAGAGAAACCTGGAGTCTAGAACCGAAGGCTGAAGGGAGACAGGCCAGGAGTTGGGACAGAGAGAGCCGCCAGCAGCAGGTGGTTGCTCAGAGCTGGGGGGGGGGGACAAAGGAGGGAGTCGGAGGGACTGGCTGGGCTTCTAGGGCGGCACACCTGGAGCTTGAGCCGAGACAGGAGCCTGTCACTGGTGCGTCTCTTTGGTTAACTAGGAAGGTGCTCACCGCCGCTGGATGGATGGGGTCTAGACTGCAGAGGGGACTTCCCAGACCAGAGGCAGGGTCCCTGGTGGGTGGAGCCCAAGGAGGCTGTGCAGTGACCTCTGCCTCTTGACCACAGTTCAAAGAGGAAATTTCCAGAAGGTTTAAGGCTCAGCAGGATCAGCTGGTCCTGATCTTCGCAGGCAAGATCCTCAAGGACGGGGACACGCTGAACCAGCATGGCATCAAGGATGGGCTCACTGTCCATCTGGTCATCAAGACCCCTCAGAAGTAAGTCCAGGAGAGGAGCAGATCAAGCTGCTGACAGGGCCTGCTTTCCCTATCCGGGCCTCACCTGTCACCTCCGCCCCCCATACCCGGAGGGCCCTGCCAACACCCAGGAGGGTGGCCCTCAGGGGGATTGCCAGGCAGCCCTGCCGTCTCCCATACAGGGGAAAGGAACCTCACCGAGCTCTCCCCAAAAGCCCCAAATAGCCACTACTAGCTCCTCCCTCCACCTGGTTTCCCCCGGGTGGCTTTCGAGGGAGGTAGCTAACGGTAGGGCCAGAGCTGCCCCAAAAGGAACTCCTTGTCTTTCCTTTCGTGTTCACCTCAGCTAGGACTTGATTCCTCTGTCCCTAGGGCTCAAGATCCAGCCGCTGTGGCGGCTTCCTCCCCCTCCACTCCGGACCCTGCCTCGGCGCCGTCCACCACACCCGCCTCACCTGCCACCCCTGCCCAGCCCTCCACCTCTGGCAGTGTGGCTTCAGACGCAGGCAGCGGGAGCCGGAGGAGCAGTGGGGGGGGGCCCTCCCCGGGAGCTGGGGAGGGACCCCCCAGTGCTACTGCGTCCATACTGTGTAAGCCCTCAGGGAGGAGGTCACGCCCTGTCTGGGGCTGGGGAGGTAGGGAGAGCCAGGAAGAGGCAGAAACACAGTCCCTGCTCCTGGTCTGATGGGGCTAGGGGACCCCTGGCCCTGGAGTTCCAGATACTGGGACTTGGGCGGAGCTGGGGCGAGGCCTCCCAGAGGAGGGAAGCTTGGATGGGCGTTAAGGGGAGGGACGCAATGGGGTTGGGGGTGTAGAGAACACAGGGTGAGGCTATGGAGTTTGGGAACAAAGGGGCTCCAGCAGCGGCCGGCCGGTTAGGGAATGTTTCTTGCTCATTCAGCAGGCTCCCACCGGTTGCACGGGGTGCTAGGCTTCCTGTCTCTGCCAGCAGAGGGGCAGGGCTGGGGCAGTGGGGGGAGGATGGGCATGGGGAGCGGAGGGAGCAGGCGGGTCGCGGAGCCCTGAGCACTGCGGCCGCTGTGGCGCGGTGGGGGCGGGGCCTCGCAGCTGATGGTACCCCGCCCGCCCTGCAGCTGGCTTCGGGGGCCTCCTGGGCCTGGGCAGCCTGGGCCTGGGCTCCGCCAACTTCATGGAGCTGCAGCAGCAGATGCAGAGGCAGCTGATGTCCAGCCCCGAGATGCTGTCGCAGGTCCTGGAGAACCCCCTGGTCCAGGGCATGATGTCCAGCCCCGACCTCATGCGCCACATGATCATGGCCAACCCCCAGATGCAGCAGCTCATGGATCGGAACCCTGAGATCGGCCACATGCTCAACAACCCCGAGCTCATGAGGCAGGTGCGTGGGGGCATGCGGGTGGGGGCTGGCAGGGTGCCAGCGAGGCCGCCTCGCCCGGCGCTGCCTCATGCGTGCGCGTCCTCACCCCGCAGCCGTGTTGTGGGTAGTGCGGGGGAGGCCTCGCTTTCCTGGAGTGTCTGCTCTCCAAGGCACGTGGGCCCAGGAGGCCCACAGTTATCATGCAGCGTGGTGGGTGCCGTCATAGAGACAGCCACTGGGGCTCCCGACTGCCCTGGGGCTCAGGGGAGGCCTCTGCAGAAAGTATCCCCTGAGCTGAAACCCAGAGGAGGAGAAAGAGGAACACACTTGTTCAGGGCTGAGGGACAGCGAGGGCAAAGGCATTAGGCTGCTCTGGGAGACCCGGGGCTGGGCAGGGCCGGTGGCGGTCGGAGACCCCGCAGAGGGTTTCATGTTGGTCTTTGGGCGCTGCGGCTCGTGGCCCAGCGCACTGACGGGCAAGGACAGATGCTGGCAGCTCTGGGCACCCGGGCTGGGTTTACTGGAAGAGAAGTCCCTTCCGCGCGAGGATTTGCAGGTGTTTTCTTCACCATCTAGAGCAGCGCCTGGTGTGCGGAAGTCCCTGGGCAAACGCTTAGTGAGGGCAGGAATTGCAGGACAAGGAGTCAGGGTCCCGTCGTGGAAATAAAAGTGTCGCAGAGGGGCAGGCACAGAGCAGGCTGGGGAATAAGGACCAGGAAGGCACCCCCAGTGGCCCGACGCAGGCCGAGAAGGAGGCGTGGGGATGCGGTCATCTGCGCCATGGACTGCTTGTCTCCAGCCCTTGTGTTGCACTGTTGGCCCCAGAGAGGAAGCCCCCATGCTCGGGTTCCTCGTCGTCTGGGTGGCCAGAAACCCCGGGCCGGGGTGCGAGAGTGTGGGGCGCACTGTCCTGGCTTGAATGCCTTCCCTCCCCGACCTGTGCTCATTGGCCAGGAACCCCAGTGTGGGCTCGGGCAGGCAGACCCACCTGGCCCTGAAACCTGCTTCCACCACTCCCCGGCTGCGGGTCCCCAGTGAGTCTCAGCCTATTTTCCCATCTGCAGAACAGGGACAGGAATGTCACCTTGGGACAGGTGTTGTGGGGGTGCCACGACTTCCGTCGTAGACATTGCTCTGCCTGCTGTGTGTATGTAGTAGGTGCTCAGTAGCTACCTCCTTCTCTCTCGTGTCCTTCTTTTTTTAAGGTTTTTTTTTTTTTGAGATTTTATTTATTTGACAGAGAGAAACACAGCCAGAGAGGGAACACAAGCAGGGGGAGTGAGAGAGGGAGAAGCAGGCCTCCTGCCGAGCAGGGAGCCCGATGTGGGGCTCGATCCCGGGTCTCCGGGATCATGACCTGAGCCGAAAGCAGTCGCTCAATCAACTGAGCCACCCAGGCGCCCCTCTTGTGTCCCTTCTTACTCTGTTTCCTCCCCCCCCCCCGACACTTGCGTGGGCCTCCTGAACAAGGGGAGCGGCTGCCCTCACCCTGTCTGGGATCAGTGCACCGCAGTATAGAAAGCCTTGTGGGACCCCCACAGGGAGGCGGGGTCGGAGCCCAGGTGATTGGCTATAGAGGAACCTGGCGTGGTGGGGCGGGGGGCCCTGGCCCGGGGTCTGATGCAGATCCCTCCTCAGGGCGCACCCTTGCTCGAGCGTGGTATGCCTCTGGTGCCAGGATTCTTCCTGTGTCTCCCTTCTCCACCAGACCATGGAGCTTGCTCGGAACCCAGCCATGATGCAAGAAATGATGCGGAACCAGGACCGGGCCCTGAGCAACCTGGAGAGCATCCCCGGGGGCTATAACGCCCTCCGCCGTATGTACACGGACATCCAAGAGCCGATGTTCAGTGCTGCCCGGGAGCAGGTGGGGCCGGGGGCCAGGCTGGGGAGGGCTGTTGGGGCTCAGGAGTCCCGCCCCCAGACGCAGGCAAGCCCGGGGTGCTGTCTGCTCTTCTTTTCTGCTCCAGCCCTCCGAGAGCAGGCCTGGGCTTGAAGCAGTTCTCACAGCACAGGCAGGGGTGGCCCGGCTTGCTGCGGAGTGAGGGGTTGGGTGGACGGTAGCAGAATTCCCTGGGGACATGGGGGAGGCGTGCCGTCCCAGGGGTCTGACAGTCTCACGCGCCAGGGGCTCAGAGGCCGCGGGGCAGACCTGTGGTGGGACAGCCGACGCCAGCGCAGTGTGGCTCAAGTGTGGTCCCCGCGTCACATGCGTCAACATCACCCCAGGAGCTCGTCAGTAATGAGCTTCCCGGTTCCCTCCTTTGAGCTATTCATTGATTAGGACTGTGGGATCAGGCTTGGGAAGATGCGCTTTTGAAAGTGCCGTCTGAATTCTTCCAAGTACAGAAAAAGTACAGGCAAAGATACAGCATTCTTTTGTGCCCACGATGCCCTGACATGTTGCCGTGTGTAGCGTCAGTGCCTTTGGCTCTTTTTTTAAGCTGAACTTACACTAAATACATTATACGCTTACACACTGCGAAGTTCCAAAGTTACACAGGTTAAACAAAAGGTAGCCTTCTATTTCCGTCTCCCAGCCACCGCTTTCCCACCCCAGAGGTAACTAATGTTGGTAGTTTTTAGAGTTTCCCGGACATGTTTAATATTTGCAAATAAAATGGTACAGATAGGATTGCCTTCTGCAGGGAGCCCTGACCCCATTTCTTCCCTTGCCCTCTGCAGAGCGATACAGCCCCACGAAGTTGCTATTGACCATTTTGATTCTTTTATGGCCTGTGTTTGTATCCATAAATAACCTACAACATTGGTTTGCATGTTTTTAAACCTCATAGAAGTGGTATCCGGCTGCTCATATAATTTTTAACTTGCTTTTTCAAAACATTTAAAAAACATTTTATTGGAGAATAGTATGGCTTCAGAAACGTATCCGTATTGTAAGCGTACAGCTGGGTGGATTTTCACACACCGAACACCCGCCCCACTAAACCAGTGCGCAGGTGGGAGGGTGGGTCATGTTACTTTTTCCTGGTGGAAGAGAAAAGCCCCGTGTCCCGAGGGTTCCTGCTGTCTCAGTAGAGTTCTTGCTTGTGCCACCGCTGGCTGCCCCCATCACACATCAGTGTGTGTCTGGCTGACTCTACAAGGTTCCGCTGGTCGGTCTGTCCCCACAGGGAGACCACGTTGTCTTTTTTTTTTTTTTTTCCAAGATTTTATTTATTTGACAGAGAGAAACACAGCGAGACGGGGAACACAAGCAGGGGGAGTGAGAGCGGGAGAAGCAGTCCTCCTGCCGAGCAGGGAGCCCGATGCGGGGCTCGATCCCGGGTCTCCAGGATCATGACCTGAGGCAAAGGCAGTCGCTCAACCAACTGAGCCACCCAGGCGCCCCCCACGTTGTCTTAATTAAGTCTGGGTACTTGGTGGACTGAACCTCCACCTTATGCTCCAACATCTTCTTGGTCATTCTTGGCATCAATCTTTCAAATTTAGAAAGTGCTTATAGGGATCAACTAGGAATCTTTTTTTTATAATTTTTTAAAAAGATTTTATTTATTTATTTGACAGAGATCACAAGCAGGCAGAGGGGCAGGCAGAGAGAGGAGGAAGCAGGCTCCCTGCCGAGCAGAGAGCCTGATGCGGGCCTCGATCCCAGGACCCTGAGATCATGACCTGAGCCGAAGGCAGAGGCTTTAACCCACTGAGCCACCCAGGCGCCCCTAAAAGATTTTTCTTATTTATTTGAGAAAGAGAGTGAGTGAGAGAGAGCACAAGAGGGAGGAGGGTCAGAGGGAGAAGCAGACTCTCCGCCGAGCAGGGAGCCCGATGTGGGACTCCATCCCAGAACTCCGGGATCCTGACCTGAGCTGAAGGCAGGTGCTTAACCCTCTGAGCCACCCAGGCGCCCCTTAAAGAATTTATTTTAATAAAAAATTATATATGGGGCGCCTGGGTGGCTCAGTTGGTTGGGCAGCTGCCTTCGGCTCGGGTCATGATCCCGGAGACCTGGGATCGAGTCCCACATCGGGCTCCCTGCTCGGCGGGAAGCCTGCTTCTCCCTCTCTCACTCCCCCTGCTTGTGTTCTCTCTCTGATTGTGTTTCTGTCAAAATAAATAAAATCTTTAAAAAATAAAAAATAAAAAATAAAAAATAAAAAAATAAAAAATTATATAAAGAAAAAATTAATTTATTTATTTTAAATTACATTTAAGTATTTAATTAAAAACATACCTCAGAATAATGTATGCACGTGGCCAAAGAAAAGTCCAGTAGCTGGAAACAGGCGTGCTGCTCACTGCGGGGCACGCGAGGCCCCAGAGGCCCCTCCTGGTTCAGAAAGGCTGGCCGAGCAGAGATGAGGCATCAGCAAGCCGGGCTTCAGGTGCTTGCCCCACCGAGTTTAGCGGCGGGTTTGAGTGGCTTCCCCTTTCTGAGTCGTGGCCTCCCTGCTTTCGCCCTGGCGGCGACATGAAAGCAGCGGGTTCCCATCACTTTGGCCTGGGCACCTCCTTATAGAGTGCGAGGACCCCGGGGAGCTTTTGTTTCTGTGGGGCAGAGCTGTCTGTCCCCTGCATCTGAAATCAAACTGAGAAACGTGAGGAAGGTTTATTAATTCGTTTGAAAATAGGAGTACATCCAGTACTCGTTAACACAAACGGCATAATCTTCTAAAAAATAACGTCATTTTCCTAAGCAGCCGTCTCGAAGGTCTGGCTTTACCGCTGGGTTCCCAGCCCGGCTTCTGCATTCGGGCCATTGTAATGTCACATGTCACGTAGCCTCGGGAAAAGGCCACTGAACGCTCAGGAAGACAGCAGAAGTGAAGACAAAGCAAAGAGCCCCTCAGCACTATACGAGCAGGGTTAGAGGGGCCCCAGGACACACTTTGACAACTGGTGTATTGGGGGGCTGTTGTAGACATTAGGGTACATAAACCAGGCACGTAGTAGGTGCTCCATAAATGGAGCTGTTCCTGCTGGAGGGAGGTCAGAAGGGGATTCAGTCCCAAGAGCGCAGCAGTCCCAAGAGCACACCGGAACCCAGCCGGGCGGGTGCAGGGCGGGGCACCGGGACAGGATGGAAGCAGGGGCAGAGCCTGAGGCGGTGGTGCGCAGGCCCTGGCCTGGCCTGACGTCTGGTGGGCGGAGGAGGCTTGGCTCAGGGCTCGGGGTCCTGGGTGAGCTCTGCTCCGCGCAGCCCACACTGAGAAAGCAGGAAGCCCCACCGCGAGGAGGGCCTGAAGCTGCTCAGTACGTCCTGCTTAGGTGAGGGCCACCCAGGACCTCCGCAGAGGGAGCCTGACCGGGGCATGGGGTGCGGACAGCCCTGCACAGGGCTCTTCCCTGGGGGCAGTGGACCCGGACGGAGGGACTCCCAGGGCTGCCTTGGGTAGTGCATCGTCTAACAGGGTGCAGACCCTGGTGTGGAGCCGGGGGGCCCGTTTAGCTGAAGGAGGCTGAGGAGAAGGAGGAGATTGTGGGAAGCAGTGGAGGGAGGGTATGCCCAGCCAGAGATGGGCTCCCCTGACCGGCTCTGCTGCCTGGGCCTCGAGAATGCCTCTTAGGGGCTCCAGAGGGAGGGGATCCTGGGGAGTGGGCACTGGGGCAAGATGGCTGGAAAAGGGGAAGCCTGGAGGCCGATCGGGGCTGGTGTCGAGGCAGCCCCCATCAAGCCAATAATTGTGTCAGGGGAGGGGTGCTTAGAGGAGCCTGTCTCTGTCCCTCGAGTGCTAGAGAAGACGAATGTGTCCGTTACACGACGGGAAGGGTGTCTAGTCAAGTCCCGTGGGGCACAGAGAAGACTAGAGCCTGGACATTTAGAGCCACCAGGGGAGACAGGAAGTTTCCAGTTATCTGAGCGGCGTTGTAACTGGATCACCAGCGCTGGCCAGCCTCCACCCTGCAGGATGAGGGGGCAGCTGCCTGTCGGGAGCTTCCCTCGGGGGGCCTCACGTCCCAGGGAGGGGAGGCTCTTAGGTGAGAGGACACAGAGGGCCTGGCCCTTCCCCCTGGTTTGTTTCAGTCCTTAACCCACAACCTTTCCCTCCTCCCAGTTTGGCAACAATCCCTTCTCTACCCTGGCCGGGAACTCCGACAGCTCGTCCTCCCAGCCTCTGCGGACTGAAAACCGAGAGCCCCTCCCTAACCCCTGGAGCCCCTCGCCCCCCACCTCCCAGGCCCCCGGGTCTGGAGGGGAGGGCACTGGAGGATCGGGGACCAGCCAGGTGCACCCGACAGTCTCGAACCCCTTTGGGATCAATGCGGCTAGCCTGGGGTCAGGTATGTCCTATGGGGGAAGGAGTTTAGTAGGGTCGCCAGGGTGGTCCTTCTGCCCCAGGTCCAAGTGGGGCTCCTGCCCCAGAGTATGAAGACAGGTGAGACTGGATTGAAGCCACGGAGGGAGCTCTGCAGCCTCAGAGGACGCGGGGCGGTGTGGGCTGTGTCTCCTGTCCCTGGAAACAGCCTGATTAAGGGCTCACAAACCAGGTGGACCCCACCTCCTAAGTGCTTGCAGCCCCTTCTGGAACTATCCAGCATCAGTGGGCCAAACTGGGGAGGGGCGTGTGGGGGAAGACCTGGGGACACACCTGGGGCAGGCAGGCGTAAGGCTGGGGGAGAGGGAGGTGCAGAGCTGGACAGAAGAGGGGGTGACGCACTGTACAACCCTTGCAGATGTGCCGTGTATCTGGACTGTGCACATAGGACCCCGGGGGTGTCTTTGGCAGATGCCCTGATTTCTCTGTGCCCTAGGCAGGGGTGGGCGGGGACCTTGATCTGAAAGTCCCTTCCCCTCTGTATGCTTCAGCTCTCTTGTTTGTAAAATCAGGGATTTAAACCTGATCCATGGCTTTAAAATTGCAGTCCAGTCCTGGGGGCTCTGGGCATCCCCAGGAGGAGGAAGGGCCGAGTGGGAGGGGCTCTGGCCATCCCGCCTGGCTCTGAGCAGACCCTGGGCCTGCTTGGTTTTGGAGTAAGGTCTGGTTTGAGGAAAGGACCTCTGTCAGACCCTTTCCAACCCTGACATCGAGCCTGTGGCAGGACCAGCCGGGGGGCGTGAATGAGACCCAGTTTCCAGCCGCAGCCAGGGAGGGACCCATGGCCCTGTACTTGGGGGCCCCTGGTTGTGCTGCCCTTCTGAACCGCGTAACCAGGCAGCATCGCAAGAGGGGGATGGAAGGACAGCGTCCGGGGTCCATGGGGACCGCTTTTCTCCTGTTGCGCTGTTTTCCTCCCTGTGCCAGGGGTGTTCAACAGCCCCGAGATGCAGGCCCTCCTCCAGCAGATCTCTGAGAACCCGCAGCTGATGCAGAACGTGATCTCGGCTCCCTACATGCGCGGCATGGTGCAGACGCTGGCCCAGAACCCCGACTTTGCTGCTCAGGTACGGAGCTGCCCTGAGGGGCGCGCTGGGGGCAGTGACTCACGTTGGGCAGCTAGGTCCCGACCCAGACCGCGGGGCACGGGTCTCAGGCCCACTGCCTCCAAGCTGAGCCCACTATTGATTTCCGGGTTTGTTCTCCTGCTCCCCCCCCTCGGCAGTGGCCCCTCTCTCCCGGAGCTGTGCGGGCTCCGGGAGCTCACAGAATGCCCAGTGCCCAGAGTGGGGCATCGCGCAGCCAGCACCGTGGACTCGTGGGCGCTGTGGTCCGCGCCCGACATGGGGCTGCGTGCCCCCGCTCGCCGCCCGGTCCAGCGTGTGGCTCTGGCTCCTCTCGCTGCCCTGCGTCGGCCTGCGGGGTACCCCGGGACCCACAGTGGTCGTGGTGCCAAGGGAGACTGGGACTGTGGGGATTCTTGGGGTGGGTGAGCCCAGGCCTCCCCTGCTGCCTTCACCCCGCAGATGATGGTGAATGTGCCGCTCTTTGCGGGGAACCCGCAGCTCCAGGAGCAGCTCCGCCTGCAGCTCCCTGTCTTCCTCCAGCAGGTGAGCGAGCCCCCCACTCACCGTGGGGTTGCAGGGCAGGGCTCCAGCCTCGGGCGTGGCTTGGGCGGCTTCCATGTCCTGCCGCCTCCCATGGCCTTCCTGTGTCTGCCTCCCACCAGATGCAGAACCCGGAGTCCCTGTCTGTCCTCACCAACCCCCGTGCCATGCAGGCCTTGCTGCAGATCCAACAGGGCCTACAGACCCTACAGACGGAGGCCCCTGGGCTGGTACCAAGGTGAGGGGGGCCCGGGGGAGGGCAGCAACGTCCGGGCTCCTCTTCCCCTGCCCCCCTCCCCTGGCGATCCCCGATCCGTGGCTCTGCTCTCCTGTTCCCGCTGCTCGCCCACCCCGTTCTCAGAGGCTGCCTCGCTCTCCTGCCCACAGCCTTGGCTCCTTTGGGATGTCCCGGCCCCCGGCCCCCACAGGCAGCGACACCGGGCCTGCACCCGAAGCCCCCCCCTCCTCGCCGGCACCCCCTGCCACGACTTCTCCAGCGGGGGTCCCCAGCGCTCAGCAGCATCTCGTGCAGCAGATGGTCCAGCTGTTGGCTGGGGGAGGGGGCTCACAGGTACGCGGGGGATGGGGCCACAGAATGGAGACCACGGAGCACTGGGACTCAGCCCGCCCTCAGGCCCCAGCCAGCCACCCCGGGAAAACGGAGGGCCAGAGAGGCCAAGCGGCTTGCTGAGAGTCACACAGCCAGTAGGTTGGTGACGGAGCCAAGATTTGACGGGGGCCCGCTCCTCAATGTGAGCCTCAGCCACTGTGTCCCAGCGCGGCTGCTGGCATCGGGGACTCTCAGTGGCTCAAGCAGCCTTCAGCACTGAGGCTGGAGAGGAGAGTTCCGGGGGCTGAGGTCACTAGAGCCCTGGGGCGCCAAGTCCGGGCCGAGGCGTTGGCCGAGGAGCAGGGCTGACCGCAGGCGAACCCTTCACCTTCCTCTGGGCTCCATACCTCCCCTGGGAAAAGCCTTTCGGCAGGTGTCAGTGTGCCCCGCTCCGCAGCAGGCTCTGTGATGCAGAAGCCCGTGGGAGGCTGGCGCCCACAGTCCCAGGGGACACCCCCGCTCTTACACAGTCCTGACCTGAGGTGCAGGCTCCGGTCCCTGTTGGCTGATCACACCTCCCTGCCCACCGAGGTTGTGCAAGAAGGCTCCCTGCACCCCTTCCCTCGGCAGGATAGCTCAGGTTCACATGGGCCCCGGGGGGGGCTGTCCCGCACCCCCCTCACAGCCTATCCCCTCCAGGTGCAGACGCCGGAAGTGAGGTTCCAACAGCAGTTGGAGCAGCTGAACTCCATGGGCTTCATCAACCGGGAGGCCAACCTGCAGGCCCTCATCGCCACGGGAGGGGACGTCAACGCAGCCATCGAGAGACTCCTGGGCTCACAGCTCTCCTAACGGGGTGGCCGTGCCTCCCACTTCTCCCCGCCCCGGGCGCCGGCCCCTGCCCTCTGTGCCTGCCGTCCCCATCTTTTCCCCGTCCTCTCCAGAAAGCAGGCTGGCTTCAGGGCCGCGGGCCTGGCCCCGGAGTTCCGAGAATGCTGGTTTGACTTGCACATGTCTTCTGTCGGGGTCCTCTCGAGCGGGGCTGCGAGAGCCGTTTTCACAGTGTCGCGGGCCGGCCCCGCTTCTGGCCCTGCCGCCGTGGCCTCAAGCAGCCTGCAGACGTCCCGGGGGCCATGCAGGCTTGGTGGGGGAGGACTGCTGTCTGCTGCCCCAACCAGGTCTTCCTTGTGGGCTTGTGTGGTTACTTGTGGGGACTCCTCCTTCCCTCCGCCCCCTCCTCCCACGGCAGCCTGATCCGGGGTCACACGCTCAGAGGGAGGTCAGGTGCACAGGCTGTCTTTTCCTCCTCGCCCCCTGTCTAAAGGGGGAAATGGCCGTCCTCTTTGTACAAAGGACTAACAAGCCCCTAGGCAGCCCCGCGGAGCTTTGCTGGAGGAAGGGCGAGAACGACCAGTGTCAGAAGCTCCAAGCTGGAACCAACACTCGGGGAACAGAGGCCCTAGTAGCTGTTTTAGGCAGGGGGAGTGCGGGCTCAGGCCTGGCAGAGAAGGCCTCGAGATGCGGACCGGGTTGGAGCTGGAGGAAGGGGCTCCGACGGGCTCCGGGGCCAGGACCCGCCCGTGTTCCACGCACCGCTGGTTGGAGCAGCGCTCAAAGACAAGAAGGCACTGGGGTCTGTCCTGGCAGCGGCCGTGTGCGCAGGTGTAATGCACGGGAGGGTGCATTCCTCGATGCCTGGGTCCGAGTTCTCTGCCACCAGAGAGAAGGGGGCGGAAGGGCCATCTAGGGCAGGAATACATACAGTCCAGCGAGCTGGGCCCCTCCGGCCCCCGGCTGCTGCATCTCCCGAGGGTAGTGTAGTTAGCCCTTCTGAAGCTGTCAGGGCTGGCAGCTCCTTGCTGTTGGCGGTGGTCCAGGAGGCTTTCCCCTGCAGACCCTGGCCTTTGGCGTCTGTTTGCTTTCAGGCCAGAAAGTTGTATTTGAGGAAGGAAAGGACGGGGTGGCAATCAGGCCTTGGGTCTGGAGTTGGACAGGGCGCCGCTGGAGCCCGGAGCAGGCCCGTGCCGCCCCTCTCTGCTGCGGGGCGCAGCCCCCCCCCCCCAGAGGCCCCAGGGCTGAGCGCAGGGAAGCAAGAGAAGCAGAATCTCCTCCAGGTGGGGACGGGTCCCACGCAACCGGAGAGGATGTCTGTGTGCCCCCACGTCCACACCGGCCTTTGTAAATAAATGACGTGGTCTCGTTGTCAGAATGTCTGTCTCAGAGTCTGTTTTCTGGGGGAGAGGAGGCTCCCTGAAACAGCTTGGTTTGAGGGCTTTTTTTTTTTTTTAAAAGATTTTATTTATTTGACGGAGAGAAACACAGCCAGAGAGCGAACACAAGCAGGGGGAGTGAGAGAGGGAGAAGCAGGCTTCCCGCCGAGCAGGGAGCCCAATGCGGGACTCGATCCTGGGACTCCGCGATCATGACCTGAGCCAAAGGCAGAGGCTTCACTGACCGAGCCCCCCAGGCTCCCCTAGCCTTCTATATTCTTTGGATATATTTATCTATTCTTTTTTAATTTCTTGAGATGGCCACTTAACTCATTCCTTTCTAACCTTTCCTTTTTCTGTGACATGCATTTATAGCTATAACTTTTTTCTACCTCCAATTTTAACTATATTCCATCAGTGTTAATTGATAACCTTTTGCTATTGTTAGTTTTAGAATATTTTATAATTGACAATATCTCTTTTCTGACCCATGGCTTGCTTAGTAGTATATTTCCTTATTTCCAAAAACCTTTTTAAAAAAATATTTTGTTTATTTGAGAGAGAGAGAGGGGCAGGGGGAAGGGTCAGAGGGAGAAGTAGACTCCTTGTAGAGCAGGGAGCCTGATGTGGGACTCGATCCCGGGACTCCAGGATCATGACCTGAGCCGAAGGCAGTTCCTTAACCAACTGAGCCACCCAGGCATCCCATCAAAAATCTCTTTCTTTTTTTTTTTTTTTTAAGATTTTATTTATTTATTTGACAGAGAGAGATCACAAGCAGGCAGAGAGGCAGGCAGAGAGAGAGGAGGAAGCAGACTCCCTGCTGAGCAGAGAGCCCCATGTGGGCCTCAATCCCAGGACCCTGAGATCACGACCTGAGCTGAAGGCAGAGGCTTAACCCACTGAGCCACCCAGGCACCCCCGAGTTTTTATTTTTAAGTAATCTCTACACCCAACATGGGGCTCAAAGTCACGACCCTGAGATCAAGTGTTCTACAATCTACTGACCAAGGCACCCAGGCACCCTGAAAAAAAAAATCTGCATCTTAGAATTAGTGATCCGTGTTAGTCCCTCTTGCTATCATCGCTCTGCCTACAGCTATCAGTTACAGAGGTATATTCAGATCTATGGTTGAGGGTTTCTCCTATTTTCTTTGTAGTGTTCTTAACTTTTTTCTTCTCTCTTTTTTAAATTTTATTTATTTATTTGACAGAGAAACACAGCAAGAGAGCGAACACAAGCAGGGGGCGTGAAAAAGGGAGAAGCAGGCTTCCCGCCGAGCAGGGAGCCCGATATGGGGCTCGATCCCGGGACCCTGGGATCACAACCTGAGCCAAAGGCAGATGCTTAACCGACTGAGCCACCCAAGCAACCCCCCCTTGTCTTAAATAAACTTTTTATTGTGAATGATTTTAGATTTATAAAAAAGCTGTTACAGGGGCACCTGGGTGGCTCAGTTGGTTCGGCTCAGGTCATGATCCCGGAGACCCGGGATCGAACCCCACATCGGGCTCCCTGCTCGGCGGGAAGCCTGCTTCTCCCTCTCTCACTCCCCCTGCTTGTGTTCCTTCTCTGTCAAATAAATAAAATCTTAAAAAAAAAAGAAAGAAAGAAAGAAAAGCTGTTACAGTGAAGAGAGTTCCTATTACCCCACGCCTGGTCTCCCCATCGTTGACACATGACTATAGCACCTGCCACCGACTCAATCGCTAACACATTATTATCAACTAAAGCCCACACTTCATTCAGACTTCTGCAGTTTTTAGCTGGTATCTTTTTTCTGTTTCAGGCTCCCATCCCGGATGCTGTTACATATGATCGTCACGTCTCCTTAGGCTTCTCATGACCGTGAGAGCTCCTCAGACTCTCCTTGTTTCTGATGACCTTGACAGTTGTGGGGAGGACGCAGATGCGACACGCACTCCTCGTGATTAGACGAGTCCCGGGCTTTGGGGGAGAAGAGAACAGACGTCAAATGCAGTTTTTATCACTCCTCTTGAGCACATGCGGTCAACATGGTTTATGATTGATCTGTGCCCCCAGGGTCAGGCCCTGTCCCCCTGTCTAAGGTCACCCCCGCCCTGCCTTGCCTTACTCTGGAAGGCAGCAGTGTGCAGCCCACACCTGGGTAGTGGGGAACTATGCTCGACCTCCTTTAGGCGGAATATTGACACGAGCTGTTAGGGATTCTTCTGCACACATTTGTCTCTTTTCGCCTATTTTTTATTCAGTTATTTATTTGTATCAGTAGATCCGTGTACCTTACACTCCGGGTTTCAGTTCTATGCCACTTTGTCTGTCGGTCCCATTGTTCGAGCTGTGGCCCCCGGGAGGTTGTGCAGGGGCTTCGTGGCCTCTGCCAAGTCCCCTCCTTCGGGGTGCTCCCCGTGCGTGTCGCACACCTCCTGTCCCGGCATCAGCCGTTCCTCCGAGAGCCTTGCTGTTCTTCCCTGGAGAATGGGGTCCGAGACCGAGGCCCAGAGGCCAGCACATGCCCCGCCTCCTCGGCCCCCGGGGCAGAGAGCAAGGGCGCAGACCGACGTGTGCTGACGCGCACACCTGCAAGTATTTCCCTCTGGGTCTGTAGTAAGCTGAGCGCGAGCCCGTACTGCTGTCTCCACCACGAAGCCACTCTAGCTCAGGCCCTCGTTTCTCTGCAAACTCCGGGGCCCACAGTGAACACGGGTGTTCGCCCTGGGCTCCGCCATCTACTCAGTCGTTCAATTCCAGCGCTGTCTGCGGCGGTGTCAGGACTGTTACCGAGACATCCGTGCGACGCGTGTCGCCCAGAGCCCAGCGCTGGGCTTCCTTTGCCTTTGCTTCTGCAGAAGCCGCTCACTTCCGAGTTCCAGGGTCCGCAGCTCCGCCTTCTCCCGAGAGGTGATTCCCTGACATTCACAATACAGTTCGATCCTCTGGCTGCGACCTTCCCCCGTCCTGAGGCGCCCTGACCTCCTAGATGACATGTTTCCCGTTTGCGTATCTTCGGGTCCTCTGCCGGAAGGTTCTGTGGGTCTTGGCGGACACGTCGTGTCACGTATCCAGCAGGGGCAGGACCGTGCACGAGAGTGTCCCCTTCCTGAAGATGCTCCTAGATTTCTGGACATGGTATTTTTTTCTTTTTTAAGATTTATGGGCGCCTGGGTGGCTCAGTGGGTTAAAGTCTCTGCCGTCAGCTCAGGTCCGGATCTCAGGGTCCTGGGACGCAGGCCGGTGTCGCGTCAGCTGGAGCGGGGCTGGGGACCAGCTGGGCGCGGCCCTTCCTGCCCCCACCGAGGCTCGGCCAGCCCTCCTAGAGTTCAACGCGGTCTGTCAAGAGAAGCCAAGTGCCACTCCCTCCAGACCCCGCTTATTCAGTTGGTTGGGCGACGGCCTTCGGCTCAGGTCATGAATCTCAGGGACCCGGGATCGAGTCCCACATCGAGCTCCCTGCCCGGCGGGAAGCCTGCTTCTCCCTTTTTCACGCCCCCTGCTTGTGTTCGCTCTCTTGCTGTGTTTCTCTGTCAAATAAATAAATAAAATTTAAAAAAGAGAGAAGAAAAAAGTTAAGAACACTACAAAGAAAACAGGAGAAACCCTCAACCATAGATCTGAATATACCTCTGTAACTGATAGCTGTAGGCAGAGCGATGATAGCAAGAGGGACTAACACGGATCGCTAATTCTAAGATGCAGATTTTTTTTTCAGGGTGCCTGGGTGCCTTGGTCAGTAGATTGTAGAACACTTGATCTCAGGGTCGTGACTTTGAGCCCCATGTTGGGTGTAGAGATTACTTAAAAATAAAAACTCGGGGGTGCCTGGGTGGCTCAGTGGGTTAAGCCTCTGCCTTCAGCTCAGGTCGTGATCTCAGGGTCCTGGGATTGAGGCCCACATGGGGCTCTCTGCTCAGCAGGGAGTCTGCTTCCTCCTCTCTCTCTGCCTGCCTCTCTGCCTGCTTGTGATCTCTCTCTGTCAAATAAATAAATAAAATCTTAAAAAAAAAAAAAAAAGAAAGAGATTTTTGATGGGATGCCTGGGTGGCTCAGTTGGTTAAGGAACTGCCTTCGGCTCAGGTCATGATCCTGGAGTCCCGGGATCGAGTCCCACATCAGGCTCCCTGCTCTACAAGGAGTCTACTTCTCCCTCTGACCCTTCCCCCTGCCCCTCTCTCTCTCTCAAATAAACAAAATATTTTTTTAAAAAGGTTTTTGGAAATAAGGAAATATACTACTAAGCAAGCCATGGGTCAGAAAAGAGATATTGTCAATTATAAAATATTCTAAAACTAACAATAGCAAAAGGTTATCAATTAACACTGATGGAATATAGTTAAAATTGGAGGTAGAAAAAAGTTATAGCTATAAATGCATGTCACAGAAAAAGGAAAGGTTAGAAAGGAATGAGTTAAGTGGCCATCTCAAGAAATTAAAAAAGAATAGATAAATATATCCAAAGAATATAGAAGGCTAGGGGAGCCTGGGGGGCTCGGTCAGTGAAGCCTCTGCCTTTGGCTCAGGTCATGATCGCGGAGTCCCAGGATCGAGTCCCGCATTGGGCTCCCTGCTCGGCGGGAAGCCTGCTTCTCCCTCTCTCACTCCCCCTGCTTGTGTTCGCTCTCTGGCTGTGTTTCTCTCCGTCAAATAAATAAAATCTTTTAAAAAAAAAAAAAAGCCCTCAAACCAAGCTGTTTCAGGGAGCCTCCTCTCCCCCAGAAAACAGACTCTGAGACAGACATTCTGACAACGAGACCACGTCATTTATTTACAAAGGCCGGTGTGGACGTGGGGGCACACAGACATCCTCTCCGGTTGCGTGGGACCCGTCCCCACCTGGAGGAGATTCTGCTTCTCTTGCTTCCCTGCGCTCAGCCCTGGGGCCTCTGGGGGGGGGGGGCTGCGCCCCGCAGCAGAGAGGGGCGGCACGGGCCTGCTCCGGGCTCCAGCGGCGCCCTGTCCAACTCCAGACCCAAGGCCTGATTGCCACCCCGTCCTTTCCTTCCTCAAATACAACTTTCTGGCCTGAAAGCAAACAGACGCCAAAGGCCAGGGTCTGCAGGGGAAAGCCTCCTGGACCACCGCCAACAGCAAGGAGCTGCCAGCCCTGACAGCTTCAGAAGGGCTAACTACACTACCCTCGGGAGATGCAGCAGCCGGGGGCCGGAGGGGCCCAGCTCGCTGGACTGTATGTATTCCTGCCCTAGATGGCCCTTCCGCCCCCTTCTCTCTGGTGGCAGAGAACTCGGACCCAGGCATCGAGGAATGCACCCTCCCGTGCATTACACCTGCGCACACGGCCGCTGCCAGGACAGACCCCAGTGCCTTCTTGTCTTTGAGCGCTGCTCCAACCAGCGGTGCGTGGAACACGGGCGGGTCCTGGCCCCGGAGCCCGTCGGAGCCCCTTCCTCCAGCTCCAACCCGGTCCGCATCTCGAGGCCTTCTCTGCCAGGCCTGAGCCCGCACTCCCCCTGCCTAAAACAGCTACTAGGGCCTCTGTTCCCCGAGTGTTGGTTCCAGCTTGGAGCTTCTGACACTGGTCGTTCTCGCCCTTCCTCCAGCAAAGCTCCGCGGGGCTGCCTAGGGGCTTGTTAGTCCTTTGTACAAAGAGGACGGCCATTTCCCCCTTTAGACAGGGGGCGAGGAGGAAAAGACAGCCTGTGCACCTGACCTCCCTCTGAGCGTGTGACCCCGGATCAGGCTGCCGTGGGAGGAGGGGGCGGAGGGAAGGAGGAGTCCCCACAAGTAACCACACAAGCCCACAAGGAAGACCTGGTTGGGGCAGCAGACAGCAGTCCTCCCCCACCAAGCCTGCATGGCCCCCGGGACGTCTGCAGGCTGCTTGAGGCCACGGCGGCAGGGCCAGAAGCGGGGCCGGCCCGCGACACTGTGAAAACGGCTCTCGCAGCCCCGCTCGAGAGGACCCCGACAGAAGACATGTGCAAGTCAAACCAGCATTCTCGGAACTCCGGGGCCAGGCCCGCGGCCCTGAAGCCAGCCTGCTTTCTGGAGAGGACGGGGAAAAGATGGGGACGGCAGGCACAGAGGGCAGGGGCCGGCGCCCGGGGCGGGGAGAAGTGGGAGGCACGGCCACCCCGTTAGGAGAGCTGTGAGCCCAGGAGTCTCTCGATGGCTGCGTTGACGTCCCCTCCCGTGGCGATGAGGGCCTGCAGGTTGGCCTCCCGGTTGATGAAGCCCATGGAGTTCAGCTGCTCCAACTGCTGTTGGAACCTCACTTCCGGCGTCTGCACCTGGAGGGGATAGGCTGTGAGGGGGTGCGGGACAGCCCCCCCCGGGGCCCATGTGAACCTGAGCTATCCTGCCGAGGGAAGGGGTGCAGGGAGCCTTCTTGCACAACCTCGGTGGGCAGGGAGGCGTGATCAGCCAACAGGGACCGGAGCCTGCACCTCAGGTCAGGACTGTGTAAGAGCGGGGGTGTCCCCTGGGACTGTGGGCGCCAGCCTCCCACGGGCTTCTGCATCACAGAGCCTGCTGCGGAGCGGGGCACACTGACACCTGCCGAAAGGCTTTTCCCAGGGGAGGTATGGAGCCCAGAGGAAGGTGAAGGGTTCGCCTGCGGTCAGCCCTGCTCCTCGGCCAACGCCTCGGCCCGGACTTGGCGCCCCAGGGCTCTAGTGACCTCAGCCCCCGGAACTCTCCTCTCCAGCCTCAGTGCTGAAGGCTGCTTGAGCCACTGAGAGTCCCCGATGCCAGCAGCCGCGCTGGGACACAGTGGCTGAGGCTCACATTGAGGAGCGGGCCCCCGTCAAATCTTGGCTCCGTCACCAACCTACTGGCTGTGTGACTCTCAGCAAGCCGCTTGGCCTCTCTGGCCCTCCGTTTTCCCGGGGTGGCTGGCTGGGGCCTGAGGGCGGGCTGAGTCCCAGTGCTCCGTGGTCTCCATTCTGTGGCCCCATCCCCCGCGTACCTGTGAGCCCCCTCCCCCAGCCAACAGCTGGACCATCTGCTGCACGAGATGCTGCTGAGCGCTGGGGACCCCCGCTGGAGAAGTCGTGGCAGGGGGTGCCGGCGAGGAGGGGGGGGCTTCGGGTGCAGGCCCGGTGTCGCTGCCTGTGGGGGCCGGGGGCCGGGACATCCCAAAGGAGCCAAGGCTGTGGGCAGGAGAGCGAGGCAGCCTCTGAGAACGGGGTGGGCGAGCAGCGGGAACAGGAGAGCAGAGCCACGGATCGGGGATCGCCAGGGGAGGGGGGCAGGGGAAGAGGAGCCCGGACGTTGCTGCCCTCCCCCGGGCCCCCCTCACCTTGGTACCAGCCCAGGGGCCTCCGTCTGTAGGGTCTGTAGGCCCTGTTGGATCTGCAGCAAGGCCTGCATGGCACGGGGGTTGGTGAGGACAGACAGGGACTCCGGGTTCTGCATCTGGTGGGAGGCAGACACAGGAAGGCCATGGGAGGCGGCAGGACATGGAAGCCGCCCAAGCCACGCCCGAGGCTGGAGCCCTGCCCTGCAACCCCACGGTGAGTGGGGGGCTCGCTCACCTGCTGGAGGAAGACAGGGAGCTGCAGGCGGAGCTGCTCCTGGAGCTGCGGGTTCCCCGCAAAGAGCGGCACATTCACCATCATCTGCGGGGTGAAGGCAGCAGGGGAGGCCTGGGCTCACCCACCCCAAGAATCCCCACAGTCCCAGTCTCCCTTGGCACCACGACCACTGTGGGTCCCGGGGTACCCCGCAGGCCGACGCAGGGCAGCGAGAGGAGCCAGAGCCACACGCTGGACCGGGCGGCGAGCGGGGGCACGCAGCCCCATGTCGGGCGCGGACCACAGCGCCCACGAGTCCACGGTGCTGGCTGCGCGATGCCCCACTCTGGGCACTGGGCATTCTGTGAGCTCCCGGAGCCCGCACAGCTCCGGGAGAGAGGGGCCACTGCCGAGGGGGGGGAGCAGGAGAACAAACCCGGAAATCAATAGTGGGCTCAGCTTGGAGGCAGTGGGCCTGAGACCCGTGCCCCGCGGTCTGGGTCGGGACCTAGCTGCCCAACGTGAGTCACTGCCCCCAGCGCGCCCCTCAGGGCAGCTCCGTACCTGAGCAGCAAAGTCGGGGTTCTGGGCCAGCGTCTGCACCATGCCGCGCATGTAGGGAGCCGAGATCACGTTCTGCATCAGCTGCGGGTTCTCAGAGATCTGCTGGAGGAGGGCCTGCATCTCGGGGCTGTTGAACACCCCTGGCACAGGGAGGAAAACAGCGCAACAGGAGAAAAGCGGTCCCCATGGACCCCGGACGCTGTCCTTCCATCCCCCTCTTGCGATGCTGCCTGGTTACGCGGTTCAGAAGGGCAGCACAACCAGGGGCCCCCAAGTACAGGGCCATGGGTCCCTCCCTGGCTGCGGCTGGAAACTGGGTCTCATTCACGCCCCCCGGCTGGTCCTGCCACAGGCTCGATGTCAGGGTTGGAAAGGGTCTGACAGAGGTCCTTTCCTCAAACCAGACCTTACTCCAAAACCAAGCAGGCCCAGGGTCTGCTCAGAGCCAGGCGGGATGGCCAGAGCCCCTCCCACTCGGCCCTTCCTCCTCCTGGGGATGCCCAGAGCCCCCAGGACTGGACTGCAATTTTAAAGCCATGGATCAGGTTTAAATCCCTGATTTTACAAACAAGAGAGCTGAAGCATACAGAGGGGAAGGGACTTTCAGATCAAGGTCCCCGCCCACCCCTGCCTAGGGCACAGAGAAATCAGGGCATCTGCCAAAGACACCCCCGGGGTCCTATGTGCACAGTCCAGATACACGGCACATCTGCAAGGGTTGTACAGTGCGTCACCCCCTCTTCTGTCCAGCTCTGCACCTCCCTCTCCCCCAGCCTTACGCCTGCCTGCCCCAGGTGTGTCCCCAGGTCTTCCCCCACACGCCCCTCCCCAGTTTGGCCCACTGATGCTGGATAGTTCCAGAAGGGGCTGCAAGCACTTAGGAGGTGGGGTCCACCTGGTTTGTGAGCCCTTAATCAGGCTGTTTCCAGGGACAGGAGACACAGCCCACACCGCCCCGCGTCCTCTGAGGCTGCAGAGCTCCCTCCGTGGCTTCAATCCAGTCTCACCTGTCTTCATACTCTGGGGCAGGAGCCCCACTTGGACCTGGGGCAGAAGGACCACCCTGGCGACCCTACTAAACTCCTTCCCCCATAGGACATACCTGACCCCAGGCTAGCCGCATTGATCCCAAAGGGGTTCGAGACTGTCGGGTGCACCTGGCTGGTCCCCGATCCTCCAGTGCCCTCCCCTCCAGACCCGGGGGCCTGGGAGGTGGGGGGCGAGGGGCTCCAGGGGTTAGGGAGGGGCTCTCGGTTTTCAGTCCGCAGAGGCTGGGAGGACGAGCTGTCGGAGTTCCCGGCCAGGGTAGAGAAGGGATTGTTGCCAAACTGGGAGGAGGGAAAGGTTGTGGGTTAAGGACTGAAACAAACCAGGGGGAAGGGCCAGGCCCTCTGTGTCCTCTCACCTAAGAGCCTCCCCTCCCTGGACGTGAGGCCCCCCGAGGGAAGCTCCCGACAGGCAGCTGCCCCCTCATCCTGCAGGGTGGAGGCTGGCCAGCGCTGGTGATCCAGTTACAACGCCGCTCAGATAACTGGAAACTTCCCGTCTCCCCTGGTGGCTCTAAATGTCCAGGCTCTAGTCTTCTCTGTGCCCCACGGGACTTGACTAGACACCCTTCCCGTCGTGTAACGGACACATTCGTCTTCCCTAGCACTCGAGGGACAGAGACAGGCTCCTCTAAGCACCCCTCCCCTGACACAATTATTGGCTTGATGGGGGCTGCCTCGACACCAGCCCCGATCGGCCTCCAGGCTTCCCCTTTTCCAGCCATCTTGCCCCAGTGCCCACTCCCCAGGATCCCCTCCCTCTGGAGCCCCTAAGAGGCATTCTCGAGGCCCAGGCAGCAGAGCCGGTCAGGGGAGCCCATCTCTGGCTGGGCATACCCTCCCTCCACTGCTTCCCACAATCTCCTCCTTCTCCTCAGCCTCCTTCAGCTAAACGGGCCCCCCGGCTCCACACCAGGGTCTGCACCCTGTTAGACGATGCACTACCCAAGGCAGCCCTGGGAGTCCCTCCGTCCGGGTCCACTGCCCCCAGGGAAGAGCCCTGTGCAGGGCTGTCCGCACCCCATGCCCCGGTCAGGCTCCCTCTGCGGAGGTCCTGGGTGGCCCTCACCTAAGCAGGACGTACTGAGCAGCTTCAGGCCCTCCTCGCGGTGGGGCTTCCTGCTTTCTCAGTGTGGGCTGCGCGGAGCAGAGCTCACCCAGGACCCCGAGCCCTGAGCCAAGCCTCCTCCGCCCACCAGACGTCAGGCCAGGCCAGGGCCTGCGCACCACCGCCTCAGGCTCTGCCCCTGCTTCCATCCTGTCCCGGTGCCCCGCCCTGCACCCGCCCGGCTGGGTTCCGGTGTGCTCTTGGGACTGCTGCGCTCTTGGGACTGAATCCCCTTCTGACCTCCCTCCAGCAGGAACAGCTCCATTTATGGAGCACCTACTACGTGCCTGGTTTATGTACCCTAATGTCTACAACAGCCCCCCAATACACCAGTTGTCAAAGTGTGTCCTGGGGCCCCTCTAACCCTGCTCGTATAGTGCTGAGGGGCTCTTTGCTTTGTCTTCACTTCTGCTGTCTTCCTGAGCGTTCAGTGGCCTTTTCCCGAGGCTACGTGACATGTGACATTACAATGGCCCGAATGCAGAAGCCGGGCTGGGAACCCAGCGGTAAAGCCAGACCTTCGAGACGGCTGCTTAGGAAAATGACGTTATTTTTTAGAAGATTATGCCGTTTGTGTTAACGAGTACTGGATGTACTCCTATTTTCAAACGAATTAATAAACCTTCCTCACGTTTCTCAGTTTGATTTCAGATGCAGGGGACAGACAGCTCTGCCCCACAGAAACAAAAGCTCCCCGGGGTCCTCGCACTCTATAAGGAGGTGCCCAGGCCAAAGTGATGGGAACCCGCTGCTTTCATGTCGCCGCCAGGGCGAAAGCAGGGAGGCCACGACTCAGAAAGGGGAAGCCACTCAAACCCGCCGCTAAACTCGGTGGGGCAAGCACCTGAAGCCCGGCTTGCTGATGCCTCATCTCTGCTCGGCCAGCCTTTCTGAACCAGGAGGGGCCTCTGGGGCCTCGCGTGCCCCGCAGTGAGCAGCACGCCTGTTTCCAGCTACTGGACTTTTCTTTGGCCACGTGCATACATTATTCTGAGGTATGTTTTTAATTAAATACTTAAATGTAATTTAAAATAAATAAATTAATTTTTTCTTTATATAATTTTTTATTTTTTTATTTTTTATTTTTTATTTTTTATTTTTTAAAGATTTTATTTATTTTGACAGAAACACAATCAGAGAGAGAACACAAGCAGGGGGAGTGAGAGAGGGAGAAGCAGGCTTCCCGCCGAGCAGGGAGCCCGATGTGGGACTCGATCCCAGGTCTCCGGGATCATGACCCGAGCCGAAGGCAGCTGCCCAACCAACTGAGCCACCCAGGCGCCCCATATATAATTTTTTATTAAAATAAATTCTTTAAGGGGCGCCTGGGTGGCTCAGAGGGTTAAGCACCTGCCTTCAGCTCAGGTCAGGATCCCGGAGTTCTGGGATGGAGTCCCACATCGGGCTCCCTGCTCGGCGGAGAGTCTGCTTCTCCCTCTGACCCTCCTCCCTCTTGTGCTCTCTCTCACTCACTCTCTTTCTCAAATAAATAAGAAAAATCTTTTAGGGGCGCCTGGGTGGCTCAGTGGGTTAAAGCCTCTGCCTTCGGCTCAGGTCATGATCTCAGGGTCCTGGGATCGAGGCCCGCATCAGGCTCTCTGCTCGGCAGGGAGCCTGCTTCCTCCTCTCTCTGCCTGCCCCTCTGCCTGCTTGTGATCTCTGTCAAATAAATAAATAAAATCTTTTTAAAAAATTATAAAAAAAAGATTCCTAGTTGATCCCTATAAGCACTTTCTAAATTTGAAAGATTGATGCCAAGAATGACCAAGAAGATGTTGGAGCATAAGGTGGAGGTTCAGTCCACCAAGTACCCAGACTTAATTAAGACAACGTGGGGGGCGCCTGGGTGGCTCAGTTGGTTGAGCGACTGCCTTTGCCTCAGGTCATGATCCTGGAGACCCGGGATCGAGCCCCGCATCGGGCTCCCTGCTCGGCAGGAGGACTGCTTCTCCCGCTCTCACTCCCCCTGCTTGTGTTCCCCGTCTCGCTGTGTTTCTCTCTGTCAAATAAATAAAATCTTGGAAAAAAAAAAAAAAAAGACAACGTGGTCTCCCTGTGGGGACAGACCGACCAGCGGAACCTTGTAGAGTCAGCCAGACACACACTGATGTGTGATGGGGGCAGCCAGCGGTGGCACAAGCAAGAACTCTACTGAGACAGCAGGAACCCTCGGGACACGGGGCTTTTCTCTTCCACCAGGAAAAAGTAACATGACCCACCCTCCCACCTGCGCACTGGTTTAGTGGGGCGGGTGTTCGGTGTGTGAAAATCCACCCAGCTGTACGCTTACAATACGGATACGTTTCTGAAGCCATACTATTCTCCAATAAAATGTTTTTTAAATGTTTTGAAAAAGCAAGTTAAAAATTATATGAGCAGCCGGATACCACTTCTATGAGGTTTAAAAACATGCAAACCAATGTTGTAGGTTATTTATGGATACAAACACAGGCCATAAAAGAATCAAAATGGTCAATAGCAACTTCGTGGGGCTGTATCACTCTGCAGAGGGCAAGGGAAGAAATGGGGTCAGGGCTCCCTGCAGAAGGCAATCCTATCTGTACCATTTTATTTGCAAATATTAAACATGTCCGGGAAACTCTAAAAACTACCAACATTAGTTACCTCTGGGGTGGGAAAGCGGTGGCTGGGAGACGGAAATAGAAGGCTACCTTTTGTTTAACCTGTGTAACTTTGGAACTTCGCAGTGTGTAAGCGTATAATGTATTTAGTGTAAGTTCAGCTTAAAAAAAGAGCCAAAGGCACTGACGCTACACACGGCAACATGTCAGGGCATCGTGGGCACAAAAGAATGCTGTATCTTTGCCTGTACTTTTTCTGTACTTGGAAGAATTCAGACGGCACTTTCAAAAGCGCATCTTCCCAAGCCTGATCCCACAGTCCTAATCAATGAATAGCTCAAAGGAGGGAACCGGGAAGCTCATTACTGACGAGCTCCTGGGGTGATGTTGACGCATGTGACGCGGGGACCACACTTGAGCCACACTGCGCTGGCGTCGGCTGTCCCACCACAGGTCTGCCCCGCGGCCTCTGAGCCCCTGGCGCGTGAGACTGTCAGACCCCTGGGACGGCACGCCTCCCCCATGTCCCCAGGGAATTCTGCTACCGTCCACCCAACCCCTCACTCCGCAGCAAGCCGGGCCACCCCTGCCTGTGCTGTGAGAACTGCTTCAAGCCCAGGCCTGCTCTCGGAGGGCTGGAGCAGAAAAGAAGAGCAGACAGCACCCCGGGCTTGCCTGCGTCTGGGGGCGGGACTCCTGAGCCCCAACAGCCCTCCCCAGCCTGGCCCCCGGCCCCACCTGCTCCCGGGCAGCACTGAACATCGGCTCTTGGATGTCCGTGTACATACGGCGGAGGGCGTTATAGCCCCCGGGGATGCTCTCCAGGTTGCTCAGGGCCCGGTCCTGGTTCCGCATCATTTCTTGCATCATGGCTGGGTTCCGAGCAAGCTCCATGGTCTGGTGGAGAAGGGAGACACAGGAAGAATCCTGGCACCAGAGGCATACCACGCTCGAGCAAGGGTGCGCCCTGAGGAGGGATCTGCATCAGACCCCGGGCCAGGGCCCCCCGCCCCACCACGCCAGGTTCCTCTATAGCCAATCACCTGGGCTCCGACCCCGCCTCCCTGTGGGGGTCCCACAAGGCTTTCTATACTGCGGTGCACTGATCCCAGACAGGGTGAGGGCAGCCGCTCCCCTTGTTCAGGAGGCCCACGCAAGTGTCGGGGGGGGGGGAGGAAACAGAGTAAGAAGGGACACAAGAGGGGCGCCTGGGTGGCTCAGTTGATTGAGCGACTGCTTTCGGCTCAGGTCATGATCCCGGAGACCCGGGATCGAGCCCCACATCGGGCTCCCTGCTCGGCAGGAGGCCTGCTTCTCCCTCTCTCACTCCCCCTGCTTGTGTTCCCTCTCTGGCTGTGTTTCTCTCTGTCAAATAAATAAAATCTCAAAAAAAAAAAAACCTTAAAAAAAGAAGGACACGAGAGAGAAGGAGGTAGCTACTGAGCACCTACTACATACACACAGCAGGCAGAGCAATGTCTACGACGGAAGTCGTGGCACCCCCACAACACCTGTCCCAAGGTGACATTCCTGTCCCTGTTCTGCAGATGGGAAAATAGGCTGAGACTCACTGGGGACCCGCAGCCGGGGAGTGGTGGAAGCAGGTTTCAGGGCCAGGTGGGTCTGCCTGCCCGAGCCCACACTGGGGTTCCTGGCCAATGAGCACAGGTCGGGGAGGGAAGGCATTCAAGCCAGGACAGTGCGCCCCACACTCTCGCACCCCGGCCCGGGGTTTCTGGCCACCCAGACGACGAGGAACCCGAGCATGGGGGCTTCCTCTCTGGGGCCAACAGTGCAACACAAGGGCTGGAGACAAGCAGTCCATGGCGCAGATGACCGCATCCCCACGCCTCCTTCTCGGCCTGCGTCGGGCCACTGGGGGTGCCTTCCTGGTCCTTATTCCCCAGCCTGCTCTGTGCCTGCCCCTCTGCGACACTTTTATTTCCACGACGGGACCCTGACTCCTTGTCCTGCAATTCCTGCCCTCACTAAGCGTTTGCCCAGGGACTTCCGCACACCAGGCGCTGCTCTAGATGGTGAAGAAAACACCTGCAAATCCTCGCGCGGAAGGGACTTCTCTTCCAGTAAACCCAGCCCGGGTGCCCAGAGCTGCCAGCATCTGTCCTTGCCCGTCAGTGCGCTGGGCCACGAGCCGCAGCGCCCAAAGACCAACATGAAACCCTCTGCGGGGTCTCCGACCGCCACCGGCCCTGCCCAGCCCCGGGTCTCCCAGAGCAGCCTAATGCCTTTGCCCTCGCTGTCCCTCAGCCCTGAACAAGTGTGTTCCTCTTTCTCCTCCTCTGGGTTTCAGCTCAGGGGATACTTTCTGCAGAGGCCTCCCCTGAGCCCCAGGGCAGTCGGGAGCCCCAGTGGCTGTCTCTATGACGGCACCCACCACGCTGCATGATAACTGTGGGCCTCCTGGGCCCACGTGCCTTGGAGAGCAGACACTCCAGGAAAGCGAGGCCTCCCCCGCACTACCCACAACACGGCTGCGGGGTGAGGACGCGCACGCATGAGGCAGCGCCGGGCGAGGCGGCCTCGCTGGCACCCTGCCAGCCCCCACCCGCATGCCCCCACGCACCTGCCTCATGAGCTCGGGGTTGTTGAGCATGTGGCCGATCTCAGGGTTCCGATCCATGAGCTGCTGCATCTGGGGGTTGGCCATGATCATGTGGCGCATGAGGTCGGGGCTGGACATCATGCCCTGGACCAGGGGGTTCTCCAGGACCTGCGACAGCATCTCGGGGCTGGACATCAGCTGCCTCTGCATCTGCTGCTGCAGCTCCATGAAGTTGGCGGAGCCCAGGCCCAGGCTGCCCAGGCCCAGGAGGCCCCCGAAGCCAGCTGCAGGGCGGGCGGGGTACCATCAGCTGCGAGGCCCCGCCCCCACCGCGCCACAGCGGCCGCAGTGCTCAGGGCTCCGCGACCCGCCTGCTCCCTCCGCTCCCCATGCCCATCCTCCCCCCACTGCCCCAGCCCTGCCCCTCTGCTGGCAGAGACAGGAAGCCTAGCACCCCGTGCAACCGGTGGGAGCCTGCTGAATGAGCAAGAAACATTCCCTAACCGGCCGGCCGCTGCTGGAGCCCCTTTGTTCCCAAACTCCATAGCCTCACCCTGTGTTCTCTACACCCCCAACCCCATTGCGTCCCTCCCCTTAACGCCCATCCAAGCTTCCCTCCTCTGGGAGGCCTCGCCCCAGCTCCGCCCAAGTCCCAGTATCTGGAACTCCAGGGCCAGGGGTCCCCTAGCCCCATCAGACCAGGAGCAGGGACTGTGTTTCTGCCTCTTCCTGGCTCTCCCTACCTCCCCAGCCCCAGACAGGGCGTGACCTCCTCCCTGAGGGCTTACACAGTATGGACGCAGTAGCACTGGGGGGTCCCTCCCCAGCTCCCGGGGAGGGCCCCCCCCCACTGCTCCTCCGGCTCCCGCTGCCTGCGTCTGAAGCCACACTGCCAGAGGTGGAGGGCTGGGCAGGGGTGGCAGGTGAGGCGGGTGTGGTGGACGGCGCCGAGGCAGGGTCCGGAGTGGAGGGGGAGGAAGCCGCCACAGCGGCTGGATCTTGAGCCCTAGGGACAGAGGAATCAAGTCCTAGCTGAGGTGAACACGAAAGGAAAGACAAGGAGTTCCTTTTGGGGCAGCTCTGGCCCTACCGTTAGCTACCTCCCTCGAAAGCCACCCGGGGGAAACCAGGTGGAGGGAGGAGCTAGTAGTGGCTATTTGGGGCTTTTGGGGAGAGCTCGGTGAGGTTCCTTTCCCCTGTATGGGAGACGGCAGGGCTGCCTGGCAATCCCCCTGAGGGCCACCCTCCTGGGTGTTGGCAGGGCCCTCCGGGTATGGGGGGCGGAGGTGACAGGTGAGGCCCGGATAGGGAAAGCAGGCCCTGTCAGCAGCTTGATCTGCTCCTCTCCTGGACTTACTTCTGAGGGGTCTTGATGACCAGATGGACAGTGAGCCCATCCTTGATGCCATGCTGGTTCAGCGTGTCCCCGTCCTTGAGGATCTTGCCTGCGAAGATCAGGACCAGCTGATCCTGCTGAGCCTTAAACCTTCTGGAAATTTCCTCTTTGAACTGTGGTCAAGAGGCAGAGGTCACTGCACAGCCTCCTTGGGCTCCACCCACCAGGGACCCTGCCTCTGGTCTGGGAAGTCCCCTCTGCAGTCTAGACCCCATCCATCCAGCGGCGGTGAGCACCTTCCTAGTTAACCAAAGAGACGCACCAGTGACAGGCTCCTGTCTCGGCTCAAGCTCCAGGTGTGCCGCCCTAGAAGCCCAGCCAGTCCCTCCGACTCCCTCCTTTGTCCCCCCCCCCCAGCTCTGAGCAACCACCTGCTGCTGGCGGCTCTCTCTGTCCCAACTCCTGGCCTGTCTCCCTTCAGCCTTCGGTTCTAGACTCCAGGTTTCTCTGCCTTCCACCCTTCTGGCCACAAAGGCAACACTCAGACCCCAAGGATCTCCAACAGCAGGGACTATTCAGAATTTACGAGTCTCAGTGCCGTGAGAAGGATGAGAAAACGGGGGGTCAGAGCAGTTACATCACTTGCCCTGGGCAGACTGGAACTTAGGTTCTTGACTCCAGGGCCCTGGCTCTTGGCCCAACACAGGGGCTCTGATTTCAAGGGAGCTCTGCAGGAGATAGTCATTTTATAAGGGGGGGCAGTGATGGCACTAAAGGCCGACTTGGGGAGAGTCAGATCCCCCAGATCTACAGCTCTGCCCCCAGAACCAAACAGGACACTCCCAGTGAAGACTGCACTTGCTAAGCCGGGGCAGCCTCCAGAGCCCTTCCTTCCAACCAGGCGGCCTATCTTAAGCTCCGCCTATGAGAAATTCTGGAGCAGCCACAGCGGGTGGCGGACCCAGGCAATGTTCCGTCGTTCACTCATCTAACAGTTTTACTGAACACCTACTGCACACCGTAAGTCCAGGAGGGCCGAGGACGCACCGAAACCCCCTCGATTTGAAAAGGGAGGACGAATGAGGACCGAGGGAAACGTTCACCCAACGCCCCGAGCCCCAGCAGCCCGGGGCGCCCCCGGCCCGCTCCCCTGGCGCAGCACGGAGCCTGGAGCCGGCTGGGCCGCGGCGCCTCGAACCCCCTACGGGTCCTCGGGGCGCACGCTGCCCTCAGACCGCGAGTCCTTCCCCTCCATGGTGCAAGGTGCCCCCTCCTCGCTCTCCGCCACGCCCCCAGCCCAGGCCACAAGGCGAGCCCCGGCCTCGCGTCCGCCGCACGCGCCGCGCTCGCCGGAGCCCCCTCGCAGGACGCCCCCAGCCCCGCTCCTGCGCTCCTCGCCCTCGGGGAGTCCGCGGGGCCCCCGCCCTCCCCGCCCGCCGCCCCGCCGCTTCGGAGCCACCCCTCTCTCCGCAAACCCCTCCTCCGCCACCCTCGCCGCGCGTACTACCTCCTTGACGGAGGCTCGATCGCAGATCACAATTTCCTCCTTGTCCTTGGGGGTCTTGACGGTGACCCGAATAGGGGGCCTGGCCTCGGGCCCGCTCGGCTCCGCCATGCCGCCGCCGCCGCCGCCACCCGGCCGCCCGCCAGCCCGCCCCGGCTCCTCCTCCTCCTCCTCCGCCCCGCCCGGCCGCCCGCCCGGCCGGCTCCGCTCAGCCCTCCGCCCCTCCGCTCTCCCCTGCCCTGCCCTCCCCTCCCCGCGGCCGCGCCGCCCTCCGGACCCGCTGCGCCCACAGCGCCCCGGGCGGCCTGGGGGGGCACTGCAGCCAGCTCGGCCGCGGCCTCGCGGGGCGAGGCGGGCTCCCCGAGACAGCCCCGCGCCCGTCCGGGGCCGCTGCCTCTGCGGCCACTGCCGCCCCGGGACAAAGCGGCGTTTCCCTGTCGCCGCCGCGCTGCCCCGGGGCCTCTTCCGACCCGGAAGCTTGACTGCCCCGCGTCTGGACGTCCCCCCAGGGTCTCACCTCTAGGGTCGACTATGCCCCCGGAGGTCGTGGCCTGCACGAAGTCTAAGCACGGTTCCAGAGGCCTTTCTGAGCCTCGGTCTCATCTCACAGGGTCGTGCGTAACGTAGGGGACTGCTCAGAAAAGTAACCGAACGTGTGCCTGACAAATACTGGGATTTCTCTTTTCAGTTTCTGGTCGTGTACTGTCAAGCGGGCATGCTGACTCTTCTCTCCCCGGGGTGGCGAGGAGGGGACTGGGTTGTTCAACGACCTTCCAGTCCTGCCCCGGTCCTTTCGCTCCCGCTCTCCCCCCCCCCCCCCCCCCC
>PITA01021196.1:0-33232 GCA_004023965.1 Spilogale gracilis | reverse complement strand
ATTTTTTAAGGAATCTCCACACTGTTTTCCAAAGCGGCTGCACCAGTTTACATTCCCACCAACAGTGTAAGAGGGTTCCCCTTTCTCCGCAGCCTCTCCAACACTTGTTGTTTTCTGTCTTGTTAATTTTGGCCATTCTGACTGGTGTAAGGTGGTATCTTAGAGTGGTTTTGATTTGGATTTCCCTGATAGCTAGTGATGCTGAACATTTTTTCATGTGTCTGTTGGCCGTTTGTATATCTTCTTCGGAGAAGTGCCTCTTCATGTCTCTTGCCCATTTTTTGATGTGTTCATCTTCTTTTTGGGTGTTGAGTTTGAGTAGTTCTGAAAAAGAAGACAATTTTTATAATGTATATGGGGTGTGTAATGTATATATTTCTTTTATATAAATGTGATTTTATATAATTGTGATTTCACAGATTCCTTTTTTCCTCTTAACAATTTATATTATAAAAGTTGATTCTTTGATTTCCTCTCTATTGACCTAATGTTTTTATCTTTGTGGGTTTGAGCAGTTTAAATAATGAAACTAAATTCCATAAATCAAGTAAAGAAATTTATTTTGTAATATAATACAAAAAGAACATTCTCTCAAGTTAGTATTACAAAGATGTTATGAATGTGGAGGGATTTGAGTAGTGTTTTCATATATACATAACATCACTGAATTTTAGATGAGAAGGGATCTTAGAGACCCTCTTTTTTTTTTTTTTTTTTAAAGAGTTTATTTATTTGACAGAGAGAAACACAGCCAGAGAGGGAACACAAGCAAGGGGAGTGAGAGAGGGAGAAGCAGGCTTCCCGCCGAGCAGGGAGCCCGATGTGGGACTCGATCCCGGGTCTCCGGGATCATGACCTGAGCTGAAGGCAGTCGCTCAACCAACTGAGCCACCCAGGCGCCCCAGAGACCCTCTTTTTAAGCTCCTGTTTTATAAAAATGAAAATCAAGACCCAGATACAGTGACACAGGTAGTAGAATTAAAAGACCCTAGCCCCCAAGTTGATCTCTACCAGAGAAATCATGGCATACAGAAAATGTGTCAGCATCTAGAGAGAGAACATGGCCCAATTTTTCAAAAATGAAGAAATATAGACTCTGAACTCTATGGAGAGGGAGCTTTATCTAAGTTAATGACAGAAGTCTGGATATATGAATTAAGGTTTTTGTTTGGTTGGTTGGTTTTAAGTAATGGAGAGCTTCCTCAAACCAAGTTAAGGAAAAGTGGACAGGAATTCATTGGCTCTCGTAACTGAGACTCTGACTGATTCAGGTACAGCTATATCCAGTCTCCTAAATAATATATCTCTTACTTTCTTCATCTTCAACTATGTTTTCCTCTATTAGACCCATTCTTAGTCTGGCTTGCTCTTTTGGTGGCAAGATGGTTATGAGCATCTCTAAGCTTATTTCTTACAACTTGTAGACAAGAGGACATTTCTTCCCAATGGAATAAAAGCCATGGAATTAAGTCTGTCTGGGTAGCAGTGGCCTAGCTTGGGTCCCATGTCCAGGCCCAAACCAATTATTGTGGTCTGGAGTATGTGATTGGCTAAGGCTATGTTCCAAAGGATCCTTTCTGGAACCATCTCATCCAAATCATGTTTGACAACTGGGAAGGTAGCTCCCTGAAAATGAGGGTGCTCCTATTGCAAGAGAGTAAAGGCTGAGCAAGCCAGAGTGACTGATACCTGCTTCACTGTTTCATTGAGCTGGTGGCTTATGAGTATTTAGACAAGAAAGTGATCTTGAGGAGCATAAATCTCTAAGAATGGTCATTTAACTGAGTCAAAGTCTGAAACTATAAAAAGAAATCTAGCAGCATTATAGGTCTTATTTTACCTTATGAATGGAAGAGATGTCAGTGATTCCCTTTTGATAAACTGTGAAAAATCATGTTTTTTCCACACATTCCAGAAAACATATTCATTCATTTATTTATTTATTTATTTATTTATTTATTTATTTATTTTTTTTTTAAAAGATTTTATTTATTTGACAGAGAGAAACACAGCCAGAGAGGGAACACAAGCAAGGGGAATGAGAGAGGGAGAAGCAGGCCTCCTGCCGAGCAGGGAGCCTGATGTGGGACTCAATCCCGGGTCTCCGGGATCATGACCTGAGCTGAAAGCAGTCGCTTAACCAACTGAGCCACTCAGGCGCCCCTAGAAAACATATTCATTTAAATATTACCTGGGCTACACAGTATTTAGTAAGTTAGCCATTCCTAATTCAGATTTTCAGAAGTCTTTGACAAGACATCGTAATAATCTGTGAAATACATGTCTTATAAGACTTCTTTGTTCAAAGTAACATTTGCAAGGACAGTTTTGTGATTAAAACTGTATCTGTTTTTCCTTTGGAGCTGTAGGAGAAAGAACATTTTCTACTTCATACCTTGCTAAGTTCCCTTCAATTAGAAAAAAAAGTCTTTCAACAATTTAAGACCAATCATTATACTTTATTAGTAAGCACTATGAGTAGAAAAGGCAGGACTTACAGGTCCAAGAGGTTAAAATAGGAAAATGAAAAGACAGTAAAGTTTCTAATAAATGGTAAATGGAGCGTGTAATGTTGTGCATCTACAGTTATAAATTGTAGGAAACTAATCTGATTCTTGATAGGATTACTCAACTAACAGTTATACTTTTATTTCAAGTCACTTGGTCAGTTTTCTTTTAATTTCTTTCTGAACAAGATAGAGAAATGTGTCAGACAATTAAAAAGTTAGGTGAACTAGTTGAGGAATAGCCATATGCAAAAGCATGTTTATTAATTTAAAAAAAACAATTGATACCCACCTGGAGGGAGCTCTCTAACCACAAAACATGATCTTCTGTACTTGACCGTGTTTTTCAGTACTTTCATAAATTATTTACATTGTGTCATTGTAAGTTGGCTTAAGAGTTTGTAAAGAAAGCTAGAAATAATGATGCAGGAGAGAGCCTCATCCCATGGATTTTGGTCAGATCACACCCAGAGTTTTATATCTATTTCTGAGTCCAGCAACTAAAAGGTGTGCTTACCAATAAAAAAAAAAAAAATACAAGCCCAAAATGAAAAAAAAAAGGAGGGGCAATAATTATTGATTAGACTCTGCAGACTTGAGGGCAGTTAGAGGGGATCTGGACACTCCATTATATGACGAATGCTCTGGGAAGGTGGGGATGCTGTTCATCTTTGTTTAATGATGACAGCTGCCTTTATACTTCAACTTCCCTGTGCTGGAGAAATCAATTATTTATTCTTATAGCAACATTTCTCAGACTTAACGTACACCTCTTTTCTCCCCGCCTCCTATTACTATTCTATGAAACACCACTTCTCAGAGAGTACTCTGATACTTATTGGCAACAGAGGTGGGGGCGGTTTCCCGGAGACAGATTTTTGAGTCAGCATAACAACTTTGTAAGTTAGGAAAAGCTGCTAGTGATGAGGAGAAGGTATTACGTCGGGGTGTTAGGCTATCACCAGTGTTTCAACTTCAGTTATCAGTGGTTAAATCAGGAAGTATCTTTCTAATTGTTATGTAGTCTAGAAATAAATTGTGAACATACTCTTGTTTGGGTATATGTATATTCAGCATAAGAGTCAAATTATACTTAACGGAAAATTGAGGAAACGAATCATCCATATTTTTGTCACTTTTTAAAATACAGGTTCATCTAGTAAGTGAGGAAGAGGAATCAGCAAACATGTATGCAATACATCAGGTAAATTTGCTTAAAAATTGGTATCACTTAGATCTACATGTAGATATGGTGTCCAAAAGACAAAACATTGATCAGTTCTCTGTCCCACCTTTTTCTTTTAACTATTTTATAATTCAGGTAAAATTTATATACAATAAAAATCACTCTTCTTAGTTTATAGTTCTAAGAGTTTTGATAAACATACAAACTTGTGACCACTACAAAAATTAAGATAAAGAACATTTTCATCTCTCCCTAAAATTTCCCTGTGCCTCTTCTTAGTCCACCCCTACCCCTACCCCCACCCCCAGAGCAGCTCATCCACTTTCTGCCTCTATCATTTTGTCTTAGAAAGAATGTCAAATAAATAGAATCATATAGTTTGTGGTCTTTGCTGTCTGGCTTTTTTCAATTAGCAAAATTAATTTGAAATCCATTCATGTTGTATGTGTTTGAATGCTTTACCTTGTTCCTTTTTCTGACTGCCTTTTGGTATTGTTTAAAATCATCAGCAAAGGAGGAAAGCCCTGAAAACTGTAGTGTCTTTTCATAAGCAGCTGAGCAAAACACTGTACTGTGGCTGCTGGTTCATGCTCATGTTTTAAATAAATATGAAGAACGTAAAGTTATCAACCAAAATGCCAGTTATATCATTGAGCAGTAAGGGTTATTCTTTCTATTATAAAAACAATATGCTTTTAGGATTGCATGACTACATTGAGATTAAGGCTTTGTTGGTTAATTAAATGTACCCAAACCTCTTGTTTCCTCTCTTCTACATTAACAATGGTTTGTCTAATAATATCCTACTTGAGTTGGTTACCTTGGTTATAGTGAGTCCTTCTTGATTTTAGTTAGCTCATTTCTTTGCCTGGCAGCATTTAAAATAAAGTAGTATAGCATTCAATAGCATGTTTTATGCTGATTGTAATGTTTATATCTTGAGACATAATGATTATATATCAGTGATTTTCTTTCTTTTCTTTCCTTCCTTCCTTCCTTCCTTCCTTCCTTCCTTCCTTCCTTCCTTCCTTCCTTCCTTCCTTCCTTCCTAGGTTTTATTTATTTATTTGATAGAGAGGTAGGGGGGGGAGAGGGAGAGAGAGAGAACAAGCAGGGGGAGTGGCAGAGGGAGAGGGAAGCAGGCTCTCTGATGAGCAGGGAACCTGACGTGGGGCTCAATCCCAGGGTCCTGAGATCATGACCTGTGCCGAAGGCAGACACTTAACCAACTGAGCCACCTAGGCACCCCAGTGATTTTCTTATATACAAGATCTTAGTGATATAATGATCATATATTTTTCTGAAGGCTGTTTCATGTAATTTTGTCCTCCTTCTTCTGTGCAGGTGGTTCTTCCAGTGCTTGGATACAATATTCAGTACCCAAAGAACAAAGTTGGGCAGTGGTACCAGGAAATACTTAGCAGAGATGGACTACACACATGTAGGTTTAAAGTACCGACTCTGAAACTCAATGTTCCAGGATGCTATAGACAGATACTGAAACATCCCCATAATGTCTCATACCAGCTAATGGAAGAACATGATATTGATGTCAAAACTGAAGGTTCCCACATTGATAAAGCAACTTTATCTCTTTTGATTTCTTTCGATCTTGACGCTTCATGTTATGCGACAGTCTGTCTGAGGGAAATAATGAAGCATGATTTTTAGAACCACTACCCTTGATATATCATATATATGTCACTCTTTAAAAGAAAGGGAGCTACAATTTCTTGAGCACCTGCCATGTGATCGGAGCCTTATAATTGTTATCTCCTGTATTACAAAATATCCTGGTGAAGTTAGAATTTGATGCTGATGTTCTAGAGGACACATAGCTAGTAAGCAGCAGCATCTGAATTTAAGAGCCCAAATCTTATGTTCTTTCTATTATCTAATGTTTCAGTGATCTTTATTCTGTGCTATAAAATTTATAATCTTTCTTGACTATTCAAAACAAATAATATGGCAAGATAATGTGTAAGAAAAAAGACATGTTTGGAGTAATGTTTATATCCTCTAGCTCCTTGCTTAGAATGTAGATGAAACTAGATTGTAATGTGGTTAGAGAGCAAGAGAAATGAAGAATTTTGTTAATTATTATTGTCATTCTTTTCTGTTTTTAAAAGTATTGATCAAAATAATACATTAGAGAAATATAATCTCTGTATTTATGATAGCTACACCAGGGTAGCTTACCCCTTTGTGAGATAAATTATCTTCAGTGATTGAAATAAAATTTTTCATACAGTTTCTTTATATAAACATACATTGACCCTCTTGACTTTCTGTGATATTTTTCCCCTAAAACATAGATTTTAGAGTCAGACGGATCTGGGCTCAGACTCCAGCTCTGACACTTACTAGTGACTTTGGATATGTTATTGATTCTTTTTGAGGCTTACTTAAAGAATCAAGACAGCACCATCCTCATAAGCAACAAGTAATAGGATTGTCTCCACCTTTTATATTGCTAGAGGAAGGAAACATTTTGCCCATTTGAAGATTGAAGTATTTGTTTAACTGTCGCACATCATAAATCATCCTTTACCACTGTATATCGGTTAAATTTGGGAAGATGGTGTATATTGATCAGGAAGATCTAACATTCTTTCGTTACTGGTAGTATAACATGATGATGAAATTTAAAATGCAGTACAGGGCATTACATGTCAGCAATGTGGCAGTTTTATATCCTCAAGTCCGTGAAACTATTTTGGGTATAGTAGCATAAGGAAATAAAACTCAAGAGAAGGAAGAGTTATATGCAATACAAAATTTTCTCATTGCAATATTTTTACACAAAATGAAAGAAATTATAAATAGTTTGAAAGTCCAGCATTCGACAACTAAAGTAAGTAAAATGAGATGAATCACCTTGATGGCAAAATATGTAGTTGTTAAAAGTGATGGTAAAAGTTTAGATATGTGAGAAGATGTTACCCCTCAAAAACAAAACATAGATAATACAAATGCAGTATACACAATGAATGCAACTTTTACAAAGAGATGCGCTTTAGTATAGTGATTGAAAGCATAGTTACTGTGGAAAAACTCAAGTTTGAACCTTGGCTCTGCCACATAACATGTGGCCTTAGATAAGTTATTTAAGCTTTGTGTGCTTTGGTTTTAACATCTGTGAAATGGTAGTGGTAATGTAGCTACCTCATAGGATTACTGTGAAGATTTACCAAGTTCACAGATGTAAAGCAGCTCAGAAAAGTACCTGCTACTTAATTACTGTTAAGTAAGTATCACAGATGCAAGTTTGGCAAGGAAGAGAAAAACATGAAAATAAGCTTCTTTTTTGTAAATATATATTTTAATAATACATACATCTCGGAACAAAAAAATTGGACTTTGTAGTACCACTGAATTTTTAAAATTACCTTTATCATCTTAATATTTATTGAAAATAAAATGCTATATTAAGTAGTAAAAAAATTAGAAAAAAATGTGCCATTCCACATACTAAATTATATCCGGCAAATGTAATCAGAAAGTGAGTTATGTAAATTATTCAGTTCTAGATGTCTCTTAAATATTGAGTAGCAATTAGAAAATATGAAAGCATTAAAATGTGCTATCGTTGATATTATTTTCTTTGCCTGTAGATGGCACTATAATTTTAGCTATCTTATTTGTTTAATACTTAGGCCAAATGTAAGGAAAGACTCATTAAACTTAATTCAAGTCACCATAAAATGTATTCAGATACTATTGATGTGGAAAATTATTTTATATGCCAATAATATTTGACATGTTAATTTTTATTCAGTGTAAGACCTTGAGTATACTGTAGACCAAACGATGACCAGTCACCTAGGTTTTTGCAGTTTTCCTGGGCATTTCAGGCCTTCAGAAGGATAATCTTTGGATTAGTTTTAATTTTCAAGGTTCCTTTTGAAACTAAGCAGTAGTGCCTCAGGATTACTAAGGTAATACAAATTGAGGTCTTTTTATTAAGTTAAAAACACTTGATGTTTGTGACTTAGGCTAAACTGAAAGTCATGCAAGTTTCATTCAAGTGACATTTATTGTTTGGGGTACCAGCACTTTCTTGCTTCTCTCATTTTAATCCATGTACCCAACCTGTAGGTAGATATTTTCCCTGATTTTGCAGATGGGAAAATATCTGAGTGGTTTACTGACCTAGCCAAGGTAAAACAAGATAATATGTAGCTAAACTTGATTATGCTTTGTAGATCAGTTCTGTTTTCATCTACCTATTTATTTGCCTTCTGAAAACAAGTTTTTGTTAATGACTTTCATGTCCACTAACTCAGTATTTCTTGCCACTGATTAATAGGCATATAGGAGTATGTCTTGAGAGAAACAAAGTTCCTTTTGAGATTCTGAGAGCAACTAAAAGTAAAGGAGATCCTTCAAGAAATTTCCAGATCATTTTGGAATATTTTCCAGAATACTTTGGGACTTGTATCACATTGATAGCCAAAATTATTGCAGGTTATAGGAGGTTCTTTTAGACAGTACCTGGCATAATATTAATATTGAAAAAAAAAAGTGAGAGAGTTGCTCCTTTTTTAGAAAATCTCATGAAACACTAACAATAGTGTCCAGCCACTAAATTCTCAATGTCAGCTACTATGCTATATGATGAAGGTTTTACAGTGGAATAGTTAATGAGTTCCCCTTGAGATCTGATCTGACTCTGTCTTAGCATAATTATAATTCAGCACACTTTTAGATTTATTTATTTTTATAAGTGGAAATAACGATTTCTAAATCTAGGAGTTGAGCGATTCATTTAAATTAAGATCTTTAAGAACTATCTAGGTCAGTATTTTCAATATATTCTACCTTTAGGAGACTAAAAAAAGAAAAGAAAAGAAAAGAAAGAAACCCCAGATTAACAGGGAAATTTTCTTGCATTGATGTAAAAGGATAGAAAAAGAGGTTGGAGGGAGATATGGAAGTGAGGAAAATAGGACTTCTTGTTTTTGTTTTTGTTTTTGTTTCCACAATTTACCTCTGAAGTGTTTGGATTTTTTTTTTTAAAGATTTTATTTATTTGAGAGAGAGAGAGAGTGAATGAGAGAGAGCATGAGAGGGGAGAAGGTCAGAGGGAGAAGCAGACTCTCGCCCTGGAGCTGGGAGCCCAATGTGGGACTCGATCCCGGCCCTTCAGGATCATGACCTGAGCCGAAGGCAGTGGCTTAACCAACTGAGCCACCAGGTGCCCTGAAGTGTTTGGATTTTTAAGTAAGAATATATTGTGTATTAATTTTGCAGTTAAAAATCTTGAAGAGGGTCTCCTGGGTGGTTTGGTCGGTTAAGTGTATGCCTTCGACTTAGGTCATGATCCCGGAGTCATGGAATCAAGACCCGCATCAGGCTCCCTGCTCATGGGGGAGCCTCCCTCTCTCTCTCCCCTTCCTTCCCAGCTCCTGATCTCTCTCACTCTCTCTCTTAAATAAATAAGAAAAATCTGAAAAAGTAAATAAATAAAATTTAAAAAACAATACCCTGAAGAATACTTAAGGCTCAGAGAAGGGAAGGGAAGGGAACTGGTTCATTAAGATGACAGTACTTGGCTCTTTGACGACAGAATGGCTCTTTTGGTGGCTCGTGCCAGCATACTGTCAGAAGGAAACTTACGTATTATGTGTTTTACTGGCACTAACGGCAGTTAATACAAATAGTTTAAAGTTTTATTGCCTGTGCTATGGATTTTGCTTTCAGATTCGGAAAGGTTCTTAGACATTGCTTGAAGTCTTATAGTATTGTTTTAGTATATTTTTCCTGAGCCCTTCTGCTTTACCTATTTTTGATAGTCCACCAAGCAATGCCAGATGTCTGCCAAAATAATCAACAAATATTTGAGTACCCTTAAATTAAAGGCATTCTATGAGATACCAGGGGGAAAGACAAAAATAAATCAAATAGTAACTCTGCTTTTGAGGGCTTTAGCAGTGTTATATCCTTTCAGATAACATTTGATTTGAAATGTTTGTTATCTGCAAAAAGGATATGCAGGCTAAATGGCAAAGAGAAGAATAAGCTGGGTCTTTCCATTTGGTGTATGGCTCGCTGTAGGGCCAGTAATGTTACTTGACCTTTCAGCACCTCATCCTGAATCCTTCAGTGATACTTATATTAGCATTTCTGAGCATTTTGAGATCTCCTCTTAAAATATGCTTTGAACTATTCAGTCTAAATGCTGCTTTCTGAAAAGCTACTGCTTTAAAGAATGGGAAATGGTGTTAATGGAGTTAATCTTGTGTAATTTCAGTGTGGGTTGTCAGAAATATCTTTAAGTAAAGAAAATGACTCTAATCTTCTTAGGCAATTCATTTTCTCAGCTGCTGTGAGACAGGAGCTAATTTACTCTGCCTGTGTACATAGACCCTGTCTTACTAAAGAGAAATTTTACTCATAGAAAGAAGTCGGGACATCCATGAAATTATTTAATTTAGGTATCTTGGAAAATACTATAAAATATAGGATATATTAAATTGTGTTTTTCATTATCAGTTTTCTTAATAAATACCCAACTCAGTTACCAGTATAGAAATGAAATCCCTGATACAAGGAAGAAATTTAATTATGGAGTCAAAACAAGAGCTATTTAGTTGTTTTTAAAGGGAAGAGATCAAAGAAGTGGTCACTCCTTAACTGAGGGTGTTCAAGCAGCAGGATGGGGGTGGGGAGTAGAGAGGGTTAGGGATTCAATTCTTTATGCTTTTATTTAAAGTTACCCTTTTCCGATGAGCCCTACTGGCATTCTCTTAGACTAGTTAGGTCAGGATTCTGAACTTTCACTACAATAGGGTTTTAATCTTAGCTGACTATTGTTTCCACCCCCATCCCTAGTCATAAAGGACTAGTGTTCTTTTCTAGAAAGAGAAGATGAAGACTATTTCCATTAAAAAAACAAACAAAACCTTTATAAGTTTTTTAGGTACAGTAGATTTTTTTGCATCTGATTTTCTAAAGGAAACTAATTTAGGTTCTTTATTGATCAAGGTAAATCTAATATGTTTTTATGGTATGTGAATAATAACAAAGCACTTTTCCTATTTAGAAATGATTTTAGAAAATTTGAGAAGCAGTTTTTCCAAATTCAAGGGGCATTCTTCAAAGGCATTGAAAGAGAAAATTTTAATTTCATGGTGAAGCATTTGGGTGATTGTGTTTTTAATGTACATAGTCTCTCTATTTTTGATTACTGTCATAATTTTCTAACCGACTGCCTCTATTCATTCTAACCAGTCCCTCCTGTGTACTAATGTCATTTAATCTTGTAAAAGTTATAAAAGAAATCTGATTCTGGCATTGTGTTTTAGCCATTTAGCCTTCAGTGGCTTCCCAGGATCTATGGAATAGACGTCCAAATCCCTAAACATAGCACATATATATCTGCACAGTATGACTTCAGATTATTTTTAAAGTGTCATCTTCTTCTTACTCCATAAAGCATACCTTTTGTTTTAGCTCTGTTTGCTCTTTCCCAAATACATTAAGTTTTCCTATGTTACATATCTCAACCATCCATTCCTGTTGGCAGAGTGTCTTTTCTGCTTAGGTTAAATATCTTGTCTATGAAATTGGAGTTCTTATAACATTTGTCTAAGTCTGTACTATGTCATTAGTCACATTGCATTATACTTATTTGACTAAAAATCTGGTTCATCTACTACTAACAATCCAAAGGCATTAATCTTTTTACCTCAGGGACCTATCAGTGTCTAACATGTAATGGGTTAAAAATGCTGAATGAATACCACAAACATACCTTAGTAAATTTATTTGGTAAGCATATTTATGATATATATAATCTCAGGAAAAATCTAAAATAGTATTTACCCTCGCAGAAAGTTTAGGAGACTTAGGTCTCATTAGATTGCTTTTCCACTTTTACAGAATTGCCAAAATAATTTTAATAGTTTCATTTTTGTCATTACTACCTAGAAAATGTCTACTTTTTATTTAATTACTAAATATATTGTAGAATTCCATTGCTCTCAAGCAGCAGAACTATTCTCACTTTACAAATGAAGTTTCTAGGGCTTAACGAGGTTAAGTAGCTTAACTCTAAGTTGCAAAGAGAGTTTAACTTTCAGTTTCAAGGCCCAGGATGATAACTACTTTGCTCTGCTTATTTCTAATGTAAAATGTCTCAGTTTTCTGCTTAACAAGTGGATGTTTATTCCTCCTATCTCTGAATTGACCTGTATATTTCCAATTCTTTATGACATTAAGGCAAATTGGGGAAAGGCTTACTTTAAATGACATAATGATAATAGCTGTCAATAATTGAGCACTATGTGCTAAGCGTTTTACAACTTCTTAGTACATACCTGTAGAATAAGTATTGCTATCATTTTTGTTTAATGAATGAGGACATGGAAATTGAATACAATTAGGAAACTTGAGAAAGGTAAAACATGGAGTCAGAGCTGGAAACCAGATCTTTTTTCTTACAGAATCCAGAGACCCTTAAGCCATGAACTTGGTTTGGAATTAAATGTGACTCTAGTCATGTCATAGAGGCCAAAACAAATGTTCTTTTGAAGTCACCTTATCCCAGGTTTTGAGTAAATGTTCAAAGACAGTGAACATCACAGAAGAAAGCAAGGCATCATGAAAGAGAGCCCACGGAAACAAAAGACAATATAAACACACATGCAGGACTTCAGAATTCTAGGCATGGATCTCATATTTATTCTTTTGAAAGAAGTAAGAGACAAGCTTGAAAATGTACAAAGAACTAGAAGCTAAAACACAATTTAGCATATTTGAAAAAGAACCAACAGATTTTCTAGAAATGAAAATTTTAATAATCAAAACTTAAAACTCATTGTAGTTAAATAAGATTACACAAAATTGAAAAGCAAACTGGTAATTTTATTTTTATTTATTTATTTTTTTTAAAGATTTTATTTATTTGACAGAGAGAAACACAGCCAGAGAGGGAACACAAGCAGCGGGAGTGAGAGAGGGAGAAGCAGGTTTCCCACCGAGCAGGGAGCCCGATGCAGGACTCGATACGGGGTCTCCAGGATCATGACCTGAGCTGAAGGCAGTCGCTTAACCAACTGAGCCACCCAGGCACCCCCAAACTGGTAATTTTAAAAGCAGTTGAGAAGAAACCCAGAATGGAGCAAAAATGAGATTTAAAAAAAATAGAGATGTAGAAGACAGAGAGAAACTTTAAAAGACATTTCATTGGAATCTGAAAGAAAGGAGAAAGAATAAGGTAGAGGCAACATTTGAATAGGTAATGGCTGAGAATTTTCTGAAACTAGTAAGACACTAAAATATGGATTTAAGAAGTCCAATGAATACCAAGCAGTGTAAAAAGAAAGCCAAATTGAGATACATCGTAGTGAATATGCAGAGCATCAGTAATAAAAATATTTAAAAGCAGCCAGGAAAAGATTATTCTCAAGGAGTGAATAGAATGATAGCTGACTCTCCAGAACAATGATGGAGTTTATTGAAATAACTGAGAAAGTTTGCTACTGAGTACTGACTCACTAGAAGAAATTCCAAACAAAGAACGAAAAACACTTCAGAGAGAGAAGGTAAAGGATCCAAAATCAAAAGCCTGAAATGGAGGAATGAATGATGAATAAGAAAAGTGGTGAGTGAATATGTGGTTTAAATATAAACAAAAATTGACTTTGTAAATTGATAATGTCTCTAGCATCTTCTGGGTTGTAAAAGAATAGTAAAACACAGCCTGGGAGGGAAATAAAAGGAGTTAATGATCTAAGGTTGTGTTATCTGTAAAAAAGGGTAAATCTATTGATTAACTTTAGTCTTCTGTAAATTAGAATTGTGTGGTATAGTATCTATAATAGTCACTAAAATAATAAAAACAGCTATAACATCCAAACTTGGTGCAGGATGATTGCTCTAGTGTGTGTCCTACAAACTAGACCTTCATGATTAGTTTGATATACTCAATAAGAGAAATTTGATGAAAATATCAGAATCATTTACATTATCATGAAAAAGATGTAATATTGATTTTTTTAAAGAAAGGAAGAGCTGTTAACTTCTTCAAACGTAATTTCAAGTGTTGTAAACTTTGATTATTTTTTTAAAAATTAGAAAAAAATTGAAAAAAATTAGAATTTACTGTTTTTTAGACACTATCAAAAGCACTACTTTTTTAGTCATAAATTTTGACTATGAAGTATGTGTAGCCATATCACACACAAAATCTATTACTGAAATAGAAACAAGCTCAAATTTCTCATTAAAATTTTGAAAATACTTCATTTTGAAACTTTATATTAACTCAATAGTATCTTCTCTAGTGGTTGTATTTATTTCATTTTCTAATCATATTTACATAAAGAGATGTAATTTTTTTTCACTAACTCATACTCCTAAATTCTCTTCAGTCTACTTTAGCATGATATAGATATCATTTTCTACATATGAGGGGAAAAGTTTGGGGAACACTACATTATATAGAGCCAGATGGAGTTGCTGAAGAGGACAAAGAGAATATTCCTCATTATCTGTAATCATCCTGCATTTTAAGGCTACATTAAAAAAAGAAAAAATATTAGAAAACATTAGTATCTATAAATATGAACACATTTATTTATTTTTCCTATACCTTAACTTCTCTCTCCTTTTGGTTCATGCCCCTGTGCTCTCCATCTGCATTTGACAACTAACTTGATCAGTTCCATAACCACAAAAAGCCATAAGTCGTTGAGTTTCATAAGATACTTCTGTGACCTTTGTACTGATGGTTGCTCAGTGTTTGCAAAAGAAAACTCACTAGGAGCTAGCCTTCAACTTCAATGCCTACTCTAATTTCACAGTGAAATATATCTTTGTACTTATAACCCCCTCCCAGATTATCCAACTCTGCTAGGTATTATTCTTCATGTCTTGGTACTCTAAGAAAAGCTGGGGGCTATCCTACAATTTTCTGTTTCTGGGGTCTTAAAATGTTTGTTTTATCAAGTATTCACTTTCTACATGAGAAATCAATGTATTTTTATCATTAGGTGAGTTGCTGTAGTAATTGCAGTTGATTAAAATTTCTCTTTATAGTAGCTATTGGGAAATATTCTACACGTATTTAATTAGACAAATTAGAGAATTAACACTTTAAGTCATTGGTTACTACTTTTACAATTGGGTTTAATTTCATCCAAAAGAGTAGACAAAACAATAAGTCTTTATAAAATAGGAGCTAACCTTAGGTCTTTGCCAAAATACCTGGGTGTCACTTACAATATGAATACGTTGTGCAAGCGGGCTTTTTTGCTCCTTGTCCTGGAAATCCTATAAAAGCAATACAGAAATTAACATTTATTAAAAAACCTGCAAATAATATAAAGTTTGTTTCAACATGTAAGAGCTATCAAGTGTAGCTGAGACCTAGACAAAAGTTGTGTGGCAAGAAGTGAAAAAAGTAGCAAATGGATCCAATAATAGCAGATCTCAAAAACACACACATTAAAGAAAAAAAATCTTTTTCTGAAGATCAAGGACCTGCCCTGAAGAAAAAATGTTACATCTCTTGTTTGGAAGGGTGTGAGAAATTGAGTAAGCAAAGTGGTGGAAAAAACCCTGCTGAACCTGGTTTGCGGCTAAACAAAGCATTATAAGCAATGATGTGTTGTATTTATAGAAAGCAGAAGGGAGAATCTCTGAGTTATAAATCATGAAAGATTATCTTGATTTCTCTGTCCTAACCTCTCATCTCCATCAAGTAACTGGTCCAAGAAAATTCAGCTCATTCAAAAGTAGTGAGTAATAAAGGAAATTAGGCACAATGTCAGTACAAGGATACTGTAAGATAAGCATGTGGAAGAGAGGTGCAAAATTTATCAACAGATCACCAGAAGGTGGCCATAAAGAAGATTAAAATTATGGGGTGCCTGAGTGGCTCAGTTCGTTAAATGCCTGACTCTTGATTTCAGCTCAGGTCTTGATCTCAGGGTCATGAATTCAGGCCCTGCACTGGGCTCCAACCTGGGCATGGAGACAAATTTAAAAAGGAAAAAAGGAAAAAAGAAAAAGAAAATTGTGACTCATGCTTTTCTTTGGAAAAGCAATCATTTCTATGAAGGAAGTTTATAAACAAAGAAATGGAAGGAGAAAGAAAACAGTAAATAGAGGAGAGGAAGTCTGAGCTAGAAGATTTCAAGAAAGATGCAGAAAGATGCAGAACACAAAAGCAGAACCATCAGAGAAATGAAGATGAAATGGAAACAAGCACCAAAACAAAAAAGTTGGTGAGCAAAATAAAATAAGGGACAGTAAAGATAAGAAGAATAAAATTGTATTCTTCCAAATATGTGAAGATTTAAGCACCTACATGCACACATGGCTGCATGCAAAGAAAATAATAAAACCGTAGTTAAGATATAAAAAGATAACAAAAGACCTTCATGTCTGTGGTAACAAGAAAATCTGAGACAAAATAAAAATTATACTTTAATATGGCATTGCAAGAGTCTTGGATGCCTGGAAGGCTTGACAGATCAAGTACTAGGATGAATGAGTTTTTCCTAGCTAAGTAGAGAGCCATATGAGCTTCCATAATAGAGAGTGGATAAACTCAACCTAAGCTATGGACCATCTTCAGATCAACTCAAAACCTAGTAAGAATCCAAATAAACAGCGCCCCCCCCAACCAAAAAAAAGAAAGAATTCACACTGTTTGAGAAATAAATAAAACAACACTGATCATCTATACTCAATGTTGGAATTTTTATTTTTTTTATTTTTAAAATTTTTTTAAAGATTTTATTTGTTTGACAGAGAGAAACACAGCCAGAGAGGGAACACAAGCAGGGGGAGTGAGAGAGGGAGAAGCAGGCTTTCCGCTGAGCGGGGAGCCCGATGTGGGGCTGGATCCCGTGTCTCCGGGATCATGAGGTGAAGGCAGTTGCTTAAACAACTGAGCCACCCAGGCACCCCCCAATGTTGGAATTTTTAAAAAGACATTCAATGAAGCAAGAAAGTGCGATCTGTATTGAAGAGAAAATGGTGAAATATTAAAACAGTTTTTCCTAGGATCAGAAAGAAGGAAATGATACCTGTACTCACCATTTCCTTTATGTATTAGAGGTCCTCACCAGGTCCAGCAATAAATTAAAGAAAAGAAATTCAATGCATCAAGTTTGGGAAGGAAAAAAAAAATTTACCTTTGGAAGACAATCTGATAGTATACATAGAAAATACAAAGTAATCTACCAAGAGACCAAAACAAACAGCTAGAACTTAGAAGTGGTTTTATCCAGTTCACAGACTACATGGTCAATGTATAAAAATCAATTTGTTTCTATGCAATAGCAATGAATAATTGAACAATGAAAATTCTTAATATTTATAATAGCATAAAACATGAAATATTGACAAACATTTAACAAAGGCTTACATGTCTTCTATGACATTAACAATGAAACAGTTCTTAAAAGAAAGTGCTATGGTGAGTACTGTGAATTATGTAAGATTGATGAATCACAGACCTGTACCCCTGAAACAGTGCATTATATATTAATAAAAAAATAGGGGCGCCTGGGTGGCTCAGTTGGTTAAGCAACTGCCTTCAGCTCAGGTCATGATCCCGGAGACCCGGATCAAGCCCCACATTGGGCTCCCCGCTCGGCGGGAAGCCTGCTTCTCCCTCTCTCAGTCCCTCTGCTTGTCGTCCCTCTCTAGCTGTGTCTCTCTCTGTCAAATAAATAAATAAAATCCTTAAAAAAATAAAAATAAAAATAATAAAAAATTGTGAAAAAAAAACCTAAGAAGATGGAGAGAGACATGATGTTCATTGTCTAGAAGATAATATTAAGCTATCAGCTCACCCTAAATTGGTATGTAGATTAAATTAAATGCCAATACAGCCAGCTGTTTGTGTCAGAAATTACACAAAAACTTCAGAAAACCAGCGTTTTTTCATAAATTTAAACATATCCTACTATAGGAATCAGCAATCCTACTTCTAAGTATATATTAAAGATTGATAAAAACCTGTCAACAAAAAATTATAAAATGTTATACAAAAACTTTCACAGTAACTTTGTTTATAATAGCCAACAATTGGAAACAACCCAAATGCCTATAAAAGTGGATACAGAAATGATGGTATGTTCATATAATGGAATAAAAAATTTTAAGATCCATGCAACAACATGTGTATGTATCAAAAATATTGTATTGCACAAGCCAGAAACAAAAGGGAATGTGCTATGATTCCATTTCAATGAAGTTCAAAGCAGGCAAAATAAACTACAGTAATAAACATCAGGACAGTGGTTACGTTGGTTGGTATGTGTTTGGGGGGGAAGTGGATAGCAGGGGTCAGAAGTAAGGGGGGTTGATCCAAGGGCTTGAGGGAACTTTTCTATGTGGAGGAAATATTGTGTATCTTATTTGGGATGGAGTAAATGGATTTGTAAATCTGTCAAAACTTATTAGACTATATATACTTAAGATCTATACATTTAACTGTGTGTAGATTATACTTGAATAAAATATTATAGAATCTGTATTAGCAGCCATGGAGCTCTTTCACTCAGATACTCATTCAAGAATGACCCCGCCTTGAGGTATGCAGTTAACTTATGGCCTCAAGCTGTAATACCTTTAAGATGTGCTCCTGAGGTGCCTGGGTGGCTGAGTTGGTTGAGCGACTGCCTTCAGCTCAGGTCATGATCCTGGAGACCCAGGATTGAGTCCCACATAGGGCTTCCTGCTCGGCGGGAAGCCTGCTTCTCCCTCTCTCACTCCCCCTGCTTGTGTTCGCTTTCTGGCTGTGTTTCTCTCTGTCAAATAAATAAAATCTGAAAAAAAAAAAAAAAAAAAAAAGATGTGCTCCAGCATGGCATGAGTATTAGAGCCTGGCCATTTCTATCCAGTGAGATCCTCTTAATGGGCAGTTTTGCCTAGAGCTCCCCCTTAGGACTAACCACAATGTTTTCAGAGCTGCTCTACAGTCTGAGGTTCTTCTTATCCAACTGTCCTTACTTTCCCCTTTCTCAAGTTTCAGACTTGTCTCACAGCCTGAAGTTTTTTCTGACCTCCTGCTCCCTCTCATCTTTTTCTTTCACAGGCATCACACTTAGTAATATCTCTTCCATGTCTAACTCCATCTTGACTTTGGACACAAACTGTCAATTAAAAACAAATCTGTGATAGAAGGGAGATTAAATATGTCATATAATAATTAAATTGATATCATTCCATAAAGGGTTCTTTTTTCAGAAAGTAAATCACATTTATGCCTTTATGCTGGATACAACAGACTTACCTAGAACATGTATTTAATGGTTGAATATAGAGTTGTCAACAAAGGCAAATGTAAATAGAAAGCAGAAGTCATGATCAGATTAGGAGGAATTCAAGCCAAAACACATTAAATAAAGGAAATTTTGTGTTCTTTATACAAAAACCAGGCAAGAATTGCCACAAGAAAATATTACAAGCCAGTATACATGATGAACATCAAGGTAAAAGTCATCAACATGATATTAGCAAACTAAATTGAACAATACATTAAAGGGATTATATACCATGATCAAATGGGATTTATTCCAGGGATTCAAGGATAGTTCAACATCTTAATGTGATATACCACATTGATTAATGGTATATAACATACATACCATTCTCAGTAAAGCGGGTATACAGTTAATGTGCCTCAAAATAGTAAAGGTCTATTACAAACCCATTGTTAACCATACTCACTGGTGAAAAGATGAACGCTTCTTCAACATTGGGAAGAAGACAAGAATGTCTACTTTCACCACTGTTATTCAACATAGTACATAGACAATAAGAAATAAAAGCCACCCAAATTGGGGAGGAAGAAGTAAAACTTTCACTATTTGCAGACAGGATATTATACATAGAAAACCCTAAAGATGCCATTGAAAACATGTATAACAATATGTAAAAACCTGTTGTGTTTCTATACATTAATAAACTATCACAAAGAGAAATGAAGAATCTTATTTATAATTGCATCAAAAAGAATGAAATACTGGGGTGCCTAGGTGGCTCAGTTAGGCGTTTGCCTTTGGCTCAGGTCATGATCCCAGGAGTCCTGAGATTGAGCCCCAAAATAGGCTCCCTGCTCAGTAAGGAGTCTGCTTCTCCCTCTCCTTCTTCCCCTCCCCCTCTCATTCTCTCGCTCCCTCTTTCTCTCTTTCATATAAATAAATAAATTCTTTAAAAAAGAGAGAATGATGGGTGCCTGGGTGGTTCAGTGGGTTAAAGGCTCTGCTTTCCGCTCAGGTCATGATCTCAGGGTCCCGGATCGAGGCCCGCATCGGGCTCTCTGCTCAGTGGGGAGCCTGCTTCCTCCTCTCTCTCTCTGCCTGCCTCTTTGTCTACTTGTGATCTCTCTCTGTCAAATAAAAAAAAACAAAACTTAAAAAAAGAGAGAGAGAATGAAATACCTAGGAATAAACTTAACTAAGGATAGGAAAGACCTGTATATTGAAGTTACAAAATGTTAATGAAGGAAATGGAAGAAGATACAGGTAAGTGGAAAGATGTATCATGCTTATGGATTGGAAGAGTCAACATTGTTATGTCCATACTATCCAAAGCAATCTACAGATTCAATGCAATCACCATCAAAATTCTAATGTCATTTTTCAAAGAAATTGAAAAAATTATCCTAAAATTTTAATGGAACCACAAAAGAACGGAACAACCAAAGTGATCTTGAGAAGAACAAAGCTGGAAACATCATATGCCCTGATTTTAAACTATATTTCAAAGCTATAGTAATTAAGACAGTATGGTATTGGCATAAAAACAGAAATACGGATTGATGGAACAGAATAGAGAGCCCAGAAATAAACCCATGCATACATAGTCACTTAATCTATGACAAAGGAGCCAAGAATATACAATGGAGAAAAGGAAGTTTTTTCAATAAATGATGTTGGGAATGCTTGAGTGCCATGTGCAAAAGAATGAAACTTAACCACTATCTTCCACTACACACAAAAGTTAAGCTGGATTAAAAACCTGAAACCATAAAACTAAAAGAAAACATAGGTGGTAAGCTCTTTGACAAAGGTCTTTGTGATGAAAGCTCTTTGACAAAGGTCTTTGTGATGATATTTTCAGTCTGACACCAAAGGCAAAAAATAAGTGGAACTACATCATACACAAAAATTTTGACACAGCAATAGAAACCATCAACAAAATGTAAAGGCAACCTAAATGGGAGTGAATATTTGCAACTAATGTATCTGATGAGAGGCTAGTATCTAAAAATCTATAAAAACCTCATAATAGCAAAAAAATCTGATTTAGAAACGTGCAGAAGATTTAAATAGAGACTTTTTCCAAAGAAGACCTACAGATTGCCGAGAGGTATGTGAAAAGATACTTAAAATCATTCATTCAGGGAAATGCAAATCAAAACCACAATGAAATACCACTTTTCATCTGTTATAATGGCTATTATGAGAAAGACAAGAAATAAAAAATGTTGCCTAAGATACGGAGAAAAGGGAACCTTTGTGCATTCTTTTGGGAATACACATTGGTGCAACCACTGTGGAAAACAGTATGGCATTTCCTCAAAAAATTAAAAATAGAATTACTATATGATCATGCAATCCAATTTCTGGGTACTTTCTGAGAAGAATGAAGACACTAATTTGAAAAGATATTTGCATCCTCATGTGTTTTGTGACATTATTTACAATAACCAAGAAATGGAAATAATCTAAATGTCCACTGATAGATGACTAGATAAAGACACTGTGGTATATACATACAGTGGAATATTATTCAGCAACAAAAATAATGAAATCGGGAACCTGGGTGGCTCAGTGGGTTAAAGCCTCTGCCTTTGGCTTAGGTCATGATCTCAGGGTCCTGGGATCGAGGCCCACATCGGGTTCTCTGCTCAGCAGAGAGCCTGCTTCCTCCTCTCTCTCTGCCTTCCTCTTTGCCTACTTGTGATCTCTCTCTCTCTGTCAAACAAATAAAGAAAAAATCTTTAAAAAAAATAATGAAATTGTGCCATTTGCAACAACATAGATGGACCTCGAGGGCATTAACCTGAGTGAAATTAAGTGAGACAGAGAAAGTCAAACTACCTGATCTCTTTTATATGTGGAATCAAAAAGAAAAAAATCAGGTTCATAGATAAACAAAAAGCAGATCAGTCGGGGTGCCTGGGTGGCTCGGTTAAGTGACTGCCTTCGGCTCGGGTCATGATCCCGAGATCCGGGATGGAGCCTCACATCGGGCTTCCTGCTTGGCGGGAAGCCTGCTTCTCCCTCTCCCACTCCCCCTGCTTGTGTTCCCTCTCTGGCTGTGTTTCTCTCTGTCAAATAAATAAAATCTTTAAAAAGAAAAAAAAAGCAGCAGATCAGTGGTTGCCAGAGGCAGGTCTGGTGAGGTGAACAGAAATGGGTGAAACAGGAAGGATGAAGTGAATTAGAGGAAATTTACTCTGAAAACAAATAATTGAACATGCAAATCATTCTGCAGTTAATTTAATTTAATAAACTTATGTGGATGAGCCAAAAATATAAATTTATTTAATATATTCCTGGATTCAGCTCTTCAAAAATTATTTTCCTTCTATATTAACCATAGATATATAACCAAAATCTATATTCTGAGAAACTTTATAACATCTGGTTTAAATAGTTAAGCATAATAATTTTGTAAGTAATTCAAATGCATTCTCTTACATTTATCTTAGTTGTGACTATATAAATTTATTTCCCTGTTTATTTGACTGATATCTCTCTCCTCATACTTTGAGATCCCTGAGGGCAAGGACATTATTGGTTGGTTGGTTGGTTGGTTTTGCTTATTTTTATCATTATATCCTCAACATCTGGAAATTCTTACAAATGAATAAATGAAGAATAGCACACAATAATATTGATGTAATTCTTTATTAAGGACTACAACTAAATTTATTCTTCTTAGATGGAAGTCTTTCTGGAGGCAAAGAGTTGCTGTGCTTATTTATTGCTACACCATGCGTTCAACAAATACTCATTTACATGGCAGACAACACTGAGCTAAGCATGGAATGCATGGCATTAAGAGGAATAGATAATAGTTCTGGCCCTGGAGGAGCTCACAGTCTAGCAGGTGACTGCTTAAAGATTTATCAATTCTCTATTTCTAATATATTATGTACAACTATAATTATATATTTGCAATAGTACCATTATCAGAGGGTTTTCATAAGCTCTTTTCTTATTTGGTCCTCACAGCACAGATGTTATCTCCATCTTTACAGATAAAGATATATATATCTTTATATATATAGATAGATAGATAGATAAAGAAGCTATGCTTTGTATAGATTAGTTCATCTTATTTAAGAAATATTTATTGATTACCTACAAGTTTTAGGAACTTCTAGGGATTGCAAATAGCAACAACAAGAAGGAGGACACTTCTAGTGGGAGGTGGCAAAAATAAACAATAAAAAAAGATAAATCGTAACAGTGATAAATATTATGGAAGAAATAAATTGAGTGATGCAATTAGACTGTAGTGAAGGAATTCAGGGGAGGACTCAGAGGTGGTAACACTGAAACAGAGAAGTGAAGTTAGACCAGCTATTTGAAGAGTCATGGGGTTAGTGTCTCTTATTATTTGTCTCCCTCTCTGGTTTCATCACATTTCATTTTTTCCCCTCTCTTCCCTCATGATCCTCTGCCTTGTTTCTCAAATTCCACATATCAGTGAGCTGAGATCATATGATAATTGTCTTTCTCTGATTCACTTATTTAACTTTGCATAATAACCTTTAGTTCCATTCATGTCACTACAAATGGTAAGATTTCTTTTTTTAAAAAAAGATTTTATATATTTATTTGACAGAGAAAGAGATCACAAGAAGGCAGAAAGCAGGTAGAGAGAGAGGAGGAAGCAGGCTCCCTGCCAAGCAGAGACCCTGATGCATGCCTTGATTCCAGGACCCTGAGATCATGACCTGAGCCGAAGGCAGAGACTTTAACCCACTGAGCCACCCAGGCACCCAAGATTTCATTTTTTTGATGGCTACATAATATTCCATCATATATGTATACCACATCCAGGCTCTTTCCATAGTTTGGCTATTGTGGGCATTGCCGCTATAAACATTGGGATGCATGTGCTCTTTCAGGTCACTATATTTGTATCTTTGGGGTAAATACCCCAAAGAGCAGTTGCTGAGGGTTGCTGGAGTGGAGGGGGCGTGGGAGGGATGTGGTGGCTGGGTGATGGACATTGGGGTGGGTACGTGCTATGGTGAGCACTGTGAATTATGTAAGACTGATGAATAACAGACCTGAATCCCTGAAACAAATAATACATTATATGTTAAAAAATTTTTAAAAAGGGGAGGGGGCTGAAAACTCTTCCAAAAAAAGAAGAGTCATGGGAAAATGGGAAAGGCTTCAAAGGGAGTACCCAGTCCAAGGCAATGAGCAGGACTTGAGTGTGGCATATTCAAGGAAGAAAATGAAGGCTAGTGTTACTGGGGCAGTGGATTGCATGGTATGAGATAAGCTTCAGAACAGTGTGAGCCAGATCATGTAGGGCCTTACAGGCCATGGATTTTTCTTCTGTATGTGTTGAGAAGTGAACAGAGAATTCATACAAATGACTTAACATGTTGGACTCCCAGAACAGGATTCCTTGGCATTACAGTTGGAAAAAGCAAAAAACTTGATTTCAAAGAATAGAGAAGTTGAAAGTGATTATCTAACAACCAGCTGGGGAATTTTCAGTAGCACAATGAATCATATTGGAGAGACACTGAAAGTAGACTCCTCCAGAAGTGTGTGTGTAGAAAAAGGGGTGGTCATGCCTAGGAGATGCTGAGGGCTTCATTCCAAGGACTATTTTTGAGAAGGCTCCTTGTCAAGGGGAAAAGAATGTGATCTGAACTTTTGAGTTTGTAGGATTTAAAAGCAAAACACTCACAGATCCTGAGGAAAAAAGGAGAATAATTCTAGGTGTTTAGTCTTTAATGCGGTAAAGGATGGAAACAGCTCTGTGGAATCTTGGGGACCAAGTGTGGGGCAATCTCTGTGCGGTTTATTTATCCCTAGATGAGTGAGCTCATCCTCTCTTCATGACCCGAGGCTGCCTGAACAGGGATGCATGTCACCAGTAGACATGCTCAGTCTGATAGTCTCTTGAACTAGCTTTCAACAGGAATACTGTGTCACAAAAGAAACAATGGCAGAACCAGTTTTCTCTCTGCTTCAGTGTAGAAGACAGAATGAACCTCTTTTTCACTGGGTAGAGAGGGATTTTGGAAAGGAAAATGGAGGAGCCCAAAGGGAGATCCTGAACTTGCTACTAAAAAGACAGTATGAGATTAAGCAGTTAGTTAAAAAAATAAAAGAGGAGTGACCTCATGTGCACCTCAAGTTTATGCAGTAACTTGTAAATGTTACATATGCCACTGTCAAGAATTTTGGCTTGTCTGTGGGATGAAAACAGTATTGTGGCACATGTAGTTCCATGAATTATTTGAGACTGAGTGGCTCATTCAGGGTCACTCCAGGGCCTGTGCTCTTATCCAGCTGTATTTTTTAGTCTATCCATTAAATTTCTTTTTAATGCTGTTATTTTTATTTGACATAACATTTTATTGGGTCTTGGTATCTGGTTAATATGTTCTGTATTCAGTCATTTTTACTATTGCTAAACAGTAACTAATGAGTGTTTTAATGACTTACATTTTATGTGTTGAATAAATGCGCATTTAAAGCTGTTATTTCTTTTTGGGGGACACTGCCTTTTGGTGTCCGGAGCTGCTTCACTTGGGCACTGTTCATAAAGACTGCATTGTAGCCATTTGATATTTGATTTTTTTGGCTGCCCAGATTCTATTCCCTTTCCTAATGGCACTCTGATTTGTTCTTCTTCAAATTAGTTCTTTTGTTGTGTGCAGTACTGACATGATGGAAATCCAAGTGCTTGGTGTTCTCTTACAGACACCAAAGAAATTCTTCCCTCCAAATGTTTCCTCTGACCTTCCCCAGTGCCGTCAAGAGTAAGGTAAGCTACTTAAATATGGCAAATCAGTTGCTCTTGTGGGAATTGACTCTTGAGTCAAAGAAATGACTATTGTTTATATCTGAGCACTTGTGGACACATGGGGTTGGGAAGACCTGGGATTGTCTGGTTTCACTTTTTCCAACCTTGTTCTTCACCTCTCCTTTAGGGCATGTAAGCTGCTCATGACTTTAGGCTTTCCTTTGACTTATGCCAGCAAGGTTTGGTTTCTATTGCTTATTACTAAAGAATCCTTAATAATACATAAGCCATGCCAAAGTCTTCCCTCATTTCCCATTCCCTCAAATAAATTCTCTGGCGAGATAAATCCTACTAGGAAAATAGTTAGCTAGGCTGATAATGAAATGTTAATCATGGTTTTAATAGCGGAATGCATTATTCCTGCCAGAACTATTTGCATTTTCATAAGAAATGCTTTAATGGAAGAAATGTTTTGGTAATAATGTGGCAGGGTCTTACCCAAAAGTTGCCCAGGGACCTCCTGAACAACATTCTCACCCTTCTAGCACAACAGACTTAGCATTCACATTTGGCACTTCTGGCCAAAACACCAAAGAAGAGGAATGCAGAGAGATGAAGAGAGCAAGAATTTGTTCTGGATGGGTGTTCCCTAAAAGCACCTTTTGTCAGCTTAATTTTACTTTACGCTCAGATTCCTCTTCTCTTGCATATTTGTATTTGTATTTCTACTTTGAGTTTAAAAAAAATTCAGTGTTTTCAAACTTCCCACAAAATAAGTAGAAATGATACGATGCACTTTTTATACTTCGTAAGACTAGGTGTGTTAAGGTCTAACAGTTTTTCAAATAGCATTAACAATTCTTAATGTTAAAATTTTCTTTTCCTAACCTCTTTCAAGGCCAGTGAAAACAGTTGTATTTTTGAAACAATATAGTTTTATTAAACCTTAAATCTGAAATAAGCATAAAAGTCAGGGAGTAATCATTTTAAACTAGGTTATTTCCAGATATATTATTTTGTCTAAATAGAAAATACTTCTTTTAGCAAAGTTATCATTGTGTTTATTTTGGCCTTTATTTTCTTTCATTGATTGGTCTCTGGTAAGTGTATCACATATTTATTTTAGCCATCTCACAAATAATAAATAATGAATTGTTTTCGGAGTTATATCCTCTGTGTTGGAATGCCATTATCATTTGAAGCCAATTTCTTTTGTTTCAATGAAATGTAAGCAGCATTTAAAATTTCTATTAAATATTTTAGTTAATTCTTTAATATAAATGGACACAGTACTCTGAATATGAGTGCTTTAAATTTTTAGCCTCATCATTTTGCTGTTTTCTTCTATTATTCCCCATTCTGATTATCTAATTCAAATAAGCCTCATCAGCATAACTCAAGTCTTTTCTCTTCTAGGTGTTCTAAGAACATTCCAGTATAAACCTCCTTGTTTCTAAAACTCATCCAATATGGGGTCATGAGTTCCTTTATGTTAATGTCTTTTTGTTGTCTTATTATTCAACATTCCACATGTATTCCCCTAAACTAGATTGCAAATTCCCTGAAATCAGGGATTAAGGCTGTATAGCCAAGTATTTTAGAATCAGGGACTCTCCAGATGGATTGCTTTGGGTGACTCCCTGCTCCCTCACTATTTTCCTTGGGGCATAAGACCACTGCTCTAAGTAGTTTCCTCTTCTTATTAAAAATACTCTAAAAATAAATGTCTGCTCCTATTTTTTCAATAATGATCAGTATCATTTACATAGCAATTTACCACGATTTATTAGATTTAGTCCTGCTAATATTCTGTTAAATATCTGTCGTTAACCTTGCTTTATAGATAAAGATCCTTTTGCTCAAAAAAGCCAAGAGCTTGCATGAGATATTTTAAGAGGTGGGACTAAGTACATTCTTCCACAGCACAGTACTTTACATACTGATTGTACTAAGTTAGGTGATTGATGAGTTGTCTCATGCTTGAAATCTTTTCCTACTGGGGCTTTCTTATGTGTATACAGCTGTTAATTTCTTTTGAGTTTCTCCCCGTTCATTTCCCTGCAAACTTTCCCTCTTCTGACCTCAAGAATTTTAAGAGCAGAGGGTTAATTATGTATCACCTACCTTTTCACAATGCCTAAGTGAACCCTGAAATTAATTTGAAATTTCCTGCTTGACTTGCAAAGTTAGTCTCTGTTCATTTTGTACTTTCCAGCTTCATCTTCTCTTGATCACCTTTCTGTGACTGCATGGCTGAGTCACTCTTTCATGTTCCCTGCTCCATCGCTTACTTCCTTTCTTCCCCTCAAGCCATTACATCTGTCCTTCCTTACAAAATATGTTTCTTGTTGGTTGAATCTGTTTTTAATTCAAGTCTTCAATCATCCTTCATTGCCTGGAGTACTTATAGCTTGTCTGAAAGCCCATTTGTAATTTTACCCCTTTACTTTAGATTTCTTCTCTTTCTTTTTTTCTTTTAGAAATCTTGTTCTTTGATTTTCACATAGTATTTTCTCTTTATCTATTGTATGTTCAAACTTTACTGTTCTTCCATGCTTACAGTAGCAGAACGAGATGAAATTTATCTGTTGATTATCACACATATATCATTAAAGTTCGCTTATTTAATTATATGTGGATTGAAAAACAACCCTACCTCTGCCTCTTTTTATCACTATAAATAAAAAACTAGAATTCTATTTTGTTTTAAAGATGACTGAATTTCAGAAGGTAATATTTGGGTAAGATAAAATTTCTATGAAAACGCAGGTAGACTATAATCCTTTATCAAAATAAATAGGTTTTGGCATAATAGTGGTGTCCATAAAAGACGTGAGCCCCACCCCCCACCCCGTGTGTGTGTGTGTGTGTGTGTGTGTGTGTGTGTGTGTGTGTTGATGTAGGAAGCTCTATATCCCATTGCTTTGTTCTTGTAGCAGCTTCTACAGTGGCTGTTTTGATTTAAGGTGACTCAACCTCTTGGGTTTTCCATCTCAGGATCTGGCAATCAGACCCAGGGTCTAAAGAGAAACCTCCATATTCTCACATTTGAAACCAAATGTCTTATTTCAGGTTCCCAATAATAATGAAAATTATGCATTTTCCTTGGGAAATGCAAGATTAGTCAATAATACTTACTTCTACCAAAGTAAGAATGTCACATCAAGTTCTCTTCTAGATTGTCTCACTTCTTAATTTTAAGGGATTCCAATTTGACAACTTTTATGGTCTCCTATTGAAAAAACTCTATTACACTCATAAATTAGTTCAAGGAAGTGTAACATATCTGGAGTTTGGATCCCTATATCAAGAAATTCCTTATTATTCTTTATTCTCTCAAGGTATCATTCAGCCAAGTGTTCTGAAGTTTCACGCCAAACTCTTGCTTTGAGACAAATTCTAGCCCTGGACTGAACATCTAGGGAGCTCTAGGCTCACAGATTCCTCAACTCAATAATAACCCCCACTTGTACTGTTGATTACTTACACCTATTGCTCTAAGCCTTCTAATGGGAACCTGACCCCTTGCTGCTAAACTTTTGGCTGGAGTTTATGGATTGTATTGCTCAGAATCTTTTACCTTTGGTCTCAGTCTTCTAGCTTAGTTTCAAGTCCTCCTAGATGCCTGATCTACCTGACTTTTAATCAGGATCCGAGATACTTGCCAACTCCAGCTTGCCTTTGTTAACTTGGATTTTATTTTTCTTAAGTTGGATCTTTGCCTGCTTAGATCTTCTTTAGTCACAGCCTTAACATTTACTCTCTTATAGTTGAATTCTTCATTCTGCCCCTGCAGCCGCCGTCCTTTTAGGTTTCAATCTAAGTTCTGGTGAAATATCCTGGTCAGCCATTCTACGACTTGCACATTATGTGTGAGGGAAGCAATATTATCTAACTCAATTGCATAACGTTTGTAATTTAATAAAATATAACACTGAGTAGTCAATCAGAAATATGTGCCCACATGTCAGCATACTTGCTAAATGAATTAATACATTAAATTATATACAAGTATGAAATGGTAGTACAACTATTTGTTAAATGAATTTGTTAAATGAAACAGAATGGTTTATTCCCAAGGTCTACTCATTGTCCAAATTGGCTGCTGCTTCTATATTCTAAAAGTCAGGAAGGGAAAAATGGACCTGGAAAGGACTAAGTGATGTAAGCCAGCTATTTTGGGATGGGAGAAAGCAGCTATTTTTAAAGAAAGGTTTTGTTTACATGTTATTAGCAAGATTTCAGTCATATGCCACTTCAGGGCACAAGGGAGATAGGAAATGTAGTTCATTCTCTGTGCATCCAGGATTCTGATTAAAATGTCAGAAGTTTCTTAATTACTGAAGAAGGAGAGGACTGTTGAAGAGCAGTAAGGATTCTCTACCACCATGTATGAGTTCTTTTAGGTGAAGGAAGCTCTGAAAACAAAGACTGAAATATTTAATTGCTTTGATTAGTCATTGGAGAATACCAGTCATTGTAAGTTTTTAATATAAAAATTACAATGTGTTTACATATTATAACCTACTATGCATCTCGTCAGCTTTACAATTGAAATACACTTGGAATAAGGCAAATATAACAGTCATTAACTTCTAATTAACTATTAACCAAACCAGGTCAACTGTAAAGAACATGAATTGCTCAAATTATCTGAAATCAAAATAAAGCTCCTTAGTAAAGGGGAATTTCACTACTCCTACATTATTGCTTTGAGTGTGGCTAAAATAAAGAAGAGAACATGGCACTTGATTGAAACAAATCAGGTGAACTAGAAATCCTGATGAGCATCATATAACAGGCAGTTGGGGCTAGTTGTGCCAGCATCGAAGGGAATAGAAATGCATAAACATGTGGCGGAATAAATCTTTGTGATAATTACTGAATGTAACAATGTTAGATATTGGATTTCTTTGATATGTGCACATTATGGGTAAATAAGTTTAAAATGCAGAAGAAATGTTCAGAAACTTGTGTTCTATATAAGTTTAAAGAGAATCAATTCAAGGATGTTTCAAGTTCAGTGATCTCTTGCTTCATTATTTGTATCACTTGTTTTCTACAGTTTTCCCCCCTTTTACACCTGCATTTGCAAGATATGAGACATGTGCTATGCTCTCTTTCCCCCACCCAGAAACACTCTGATTAATTTATACTTCAGGAAGGGAAGCTTAGAAGTTTTTTCAGTGCTTATACTTGGAAAGATTAAATTTTCCAAGGTGACTTTCAAGCAAATGTCATTTAATAGTTATGCTTCCTCATTAATCTTAACATTTTTTTCTCATTAGTCTTGCTATGAAAATGTAACCAAAATAAAACATTGGGGACAGTCTGAGGCATCGACTGCCCACTCCTTTCCTTTCTTTGCTTCTGGAAGCAGCTGTGTTTTAGTACAAGGGAGGATGATGATACGGAGAAGGCTTTCTTGTCTCTTCTACCATAGCCAGGAGTTTATAATGTTGATATGTGTTTGTAGTGCACAAGTATTATCTATCGGCCATTAGCATTCTGTGCAATAAAATTAGCCTTCTTCCCAAACTGTTCTTTTCTCTTTTCAATTAGAAGTTTAAATGAGTTGGGATTTATTCGTCCTTGTCATCTTTCCTTTGGCTTACCAGGGTGACAGGGTGCAGATATCCAGAAAAATGTGCTGGCAAAGCCAAGAGAATACATTTTCTTTAAATTTAGTGGAAAAAATAGCTTCCTCCCCTGCAAAAAAGAAAACCATAAAAAGCATATTTAGAAGAGTAAAGAGCAGGAGTGGACTGAGGTTTTGTGGGGCCTGAGGTTTATTTAATATGGGAGAACTGCTTCTTTAAGAATCAGAGTACAAAATATCTTTACAACCATAAAATATGACAATGTGGTCATGTTAATATAACCCATTTTGGGGTTTCAGATGTGACCTGTCCACATGAAAGGACCCACAGCTTTGTTAACTTGATGGTAAGTATGCCTCTGGTTGGTCTACAATATTGTTTCAGATGTACTTTTTTTTTTTTTAAGATTTTATTTATTTGTTTGACAGAGAGATACAGAGAGAGCATAATGAGACAAAGCAGCAAGCAGAGGGAGAGGGAGAAGCAGGCTCTCCGGAGAGCTGGGAGCCCAACACGGGCTTGATCCCAGGACCCTGGGATCATGACCTGAGCCGAAGGCAGCCACTTAACAGACTGAGCCACCCAGGTGCCCCAATTTTGGGGGGTTTTTCCATTAATTTGTGTTATACTTCACCTGATCCCCCAATTTGATTTCATGGGCTTTCCAGGGCTAAGCATTGGATTTGTTCTATCATGGATTAGAAGTTGGGCAGTATGGCCCTGGCTTCAGACTGTTTCTGTGGAGCTTGTTTTAGTCCATGTGCTAGAACCTAGAAGCTGTCCTTTCGTTTTCTAACAAGAAATCAGAAAGTCTCTTTCTGGAAGGGAAATGATTAATGAAGAACATTCGTCTTGTAAAGAAATATGTTAAATAGTGTCCATTCACCCTATACATATTGATTAATCATTATGAACAACATATCTCAAGTAGAAATCCAAATGCCATAAAATCCAATGACTGTAAGCCACATATAACTTATATGAACTCCTCATAACCTCCTCATAAGCTCATAAACAAGTAATTTCTTGATATTTTATAGGTTATTAATACACATAGTTTAATTATAAAGTGTTGAGATTAATTTTTAGCTGAATACACTAATAGTTATATTTAAAATAAATCTCCCCCCGCAATGGAGTCATTTTTGGAAGTGATATATTTATTCCCATGTTATTGAAATATGTGTTTTTAGAATTTCCTATAGAATTCATAAACGCGGGACGCCTGGGTGGCTCAGTGGGTTAGAGCCTCTGCCCTCAGCTCAGGTTATAATCTTAGGGTCCTGGGATCGAGTGCTGCATCGGGCTCTCTCCTCCGTGAGGAGCCTGCTTCCTCTTCTTTCTCTGCCTGCCTCTCTGCCTATTTGTGCTCTCTCTCTGTCAAATAAATAAATAAAATATTTTAGAAAAAGGAATTTCATAAACTCATTGTGTTTGTGTATATGTGTGAATACATATGAATATATACATGAAAAAATAGATATACACACAAACATACATGTGCATACACACAATATGGTTTTATCTCTTCCATGGCCTATATGAATAAAATTACAAAGTTCTACTATTGGGCTTATATTTATTTATGTGGGAAGATAAAAAGATAAAATAAATAAGAGGAAATGGCATATGCATATATAGGAAGAGTCAGTACTATCAGGATGACATTTCTGTCCGTACTTATCTATAGTAAAGTACAATTCTAAGCCTTAGTTTCAGAGAATTGTGCTTTGGAATTTGAAGATAAAAAATGGATTTTACGGATGAATGGATAAAGAAGATGTGGTACATATATACAATGGAGTACTATGCCTCCGTCAGAAAGGATGAATACCCAACTTTTGTAGCAACATGGACTGGACTGGAAGAGATTATGCTGAGTGAAATAAGCCAAGAAGAGAAAGTCAAGTATCGCATGGTCTCACTTACTTGCGGTGCATGAGGGGCAAACTGGAGGA
>PITA01021195.1:0-18523 GCA_004023965.1 Spilogale gracilis | reverse complement strand
CCTGAGACACGGTGACAGCGGAGAGAAGGCAGAGCACAGGCCAAGTGCTTGGTATTAGAGTAAGGGCCGTAAAAGGAGAACTTGCCTGTGACCCAAATAACCTGAGGAGAGCTCCCCTTCACCTCAATGTCTGAGGCCCTGTTTCCTGTTATTCCTTCACTGGTGTGCTGAACATCTCTCTACAGAGATAGAAAGGCCCAATAACTCCCATCTTTGCCCGTCTTTCCAGTTTCCCCAGAAGGTCCTAGTAGGCTCCAAATAGAGATCATCTAGACCAGCTGCCTCCATATGGAAAATAAACCAAGGCCTAAGGAGTGCGGAGGAGTGATATGCCCAATCTGCACACTGAGCGAGGGCAAGGAAGCCCATAGCCAGTGCCAGGACTTCAGACTCAGGCCATGCACTTGTCCCCTTTGCAAAAACTGTGGCTCATTGTCTAAGAGCTCAAGCTTTGGCATGAGGCAGGCCTGAGTTCACAGAGTGACACTACTCTTCCTGGGTCTGACACCTTGTTCCCACCCTTGTAAAGTGAGTATAATGAGATTGCCAATCATGTTAGGTCCTTGCATGGATTGTAAGAGGTGACACAGTTAAGACGCTGAGCATATTACTACCAGGGAAGTCCTCAACAAATACATTAATGCATTTACTCAAGCCATAATTATTGGTTAAACCTATTAGGCTCTTGGGGTCAGGAATAAAATCCATACCATCCCTGCCTTGGGCATCTTACAATATGGAAGAAAGTGACATGAGGCTAGTCGTATCAGAGACTGATAATTATCAGCTGTGATAAGGGATATCTGGGAAAAGTGCAGCGTACCCTTAAATAACAGGGTGGCCAGTCTCATCTGGGGCTTAGGGTGAGCTGAAAGCTGGAGGATTACCAGGAAGGCCTTGTATGGAGAAAAGGACAGTAGAAGAACTTTCTGGCCAAGAGGGAAGGAGCCTGTGTAAAGGCCATGAGCTGGGGGAGAGGACCTGTGTGGCTACAGCTTGGGGACACATAGTAACTCTGGGGTGAAGCCCCTAGTCATTAAGGGCTCCCTCCTGCTACAGGGTCACCCAGTCTAGATCAATCCTTGTGAGGACAGGGAGAGCCGTTCCTTCTAGTGGAAGGGAAATGAATCAAATCACTGTGTCTACTTGATATTTTGAGTATCTTGGGAAAGCCTAGGGTACCCTTAGGACCCCAAATGCTCTAAGTTCCAGTTTGGCCAATTTTGGACACCTGCTTAACCTCCTCTTTTTGTTAAGTTAGAGCCCTGCCCCTACCTCAGCCCACACCCCCAGCTCTACCAATTATGGGACTGGACCCATCAATACACCCTCAGCTCTACCTCAGGCCTTATTCAGAGTCATCTCCCAGAAGGCTAAGGTCCTCTGGGATTAAGTTAGATCCAAGGGGAGCAGGAGGAGGGAGGATAGGGATGGATCTGAAGCATCAGTTTAAATTGAGAGGAATTGCTCTGAGACAGATGAAATCTACTTACTTAGAGAGAGGTCTCTCACCTGTGTTAAAAAAAAAAAAAAGGCCATGGTAATACCTCTCCAGGGGTTGCTCACTGATAGTAATTCCCATGTGGGTTTACTGACAGGAACGCAGAGTGGAAGGAAATAGCGGAACAACCCCAGACAGTATAACTAGAAGGAATGAAGAGGTCAGCTTGGGTTAAGCATTTCAGAATCAAGACAGAGAAAGGCACGGGCTGCTTGACCACCTCTGCTCCTGGTCATCACACTTGGCTTAAGAACCCCCTGCAGTCCTGCTTCAGCAGCCACCAGCTTTAACTCCTCCAAGAGCAAGATCTGTTGGTGGGAAAACCTGCTTCATCACCCGCTTAGACACGTGCAGGTTGGCAGGCCAACATGCCCCCTGGAAGATCCATTTCAGCTCGGGCTCCTTCCCTCACAGCTCCTCTGCGTCTGTGTGCCTAAGCCTCTCAGGTCCCTACTAGCCTTGTAGTTAAACTTGTCCAGTTGGTACTCTGTTTCAGTCTCTCTCTGAACCTCCCAAACTCCCAGGGAAGGCTTGGGGATGGAGCATAGCTGCTAAGGAGGATGCTGTCTGGGCTGGGGTGCGGACCGGGGACTGGGGACTGGAGTTCGGGGGCTGCTGAAGCCCTTACAGAGGTGGAACCAATTATTATTTATTCAAAGAGAGATCAGGTTCTCTATAGGCATCAAAGCATCTTGCAGCACTTTTATGTTTGGCAGGAACATTAAAGTCTTCACATTAAAATCCATAACCAGTGGATTCCAGGATTCCTAGGTGATTCTTCAGATCATTTAGCTGAATACAAAACATAAAGGACAAGGACATTTCTGCAATTTCCAGCATTATGTAATATTTATGGTGAAGTTAACAATTATTTTGTCTTGAAGCTTAGGTTCCTGAGGCCCTAGAGTGGAATCTGACACAGAAAGGTGGAGGGGATGCTCTTTGGTCCAGGAGGAAGGGATAGACGTTGGCTGGGTGTATTATAGGAACCCAGCTCTGAATTAGTCCTGTTGCATTGATTTGTCAGTGATTTTCACAGCTCTGTGGGCTACAGGATAATGTCCCGGCTTTAAAACCTATCACCTCACATCCTTCTTAAGTGGTAGAGCTGGAATCTGAAACCACATCTGTGAAACCAAGCCTATGGTGGTTTCCCTACATCAGATTGCCTCGTATTTATTTATTTATGCACGGAGGAGGCAATAAAATCAGAAAATATATTTCATAGGTGCTGTCTCCTAGAGTTAAAAAATAACACCCAAATGTAACACTTTTCAAGCCCTGAGTTCTTGCCATCATTTTTAAGCATTCCTCAATGCCAGCCAGTTGCACCTGCCTCCTTCCTGCCTTGAGGAGGGTGAAGATGAGAATTTCTGTGAAAGATTTACAGCTGGAAATCAAAGAGAGGCAGTCAGGGTAAAGTCCAAGCTCTAGTCCCCAAATCCCTTTTTTCCCCTCACATGCCAGTAAATTCAGTGGCTCCACTCGGTTGTCCCACTGCTTGCTCTCAACGGCTCAGAAGACTTGCATGTGGCTCATTGTGTCCTGTATTTTGTGTCTCTTGCTACAGTCTGGCTCTGTGATAGGCACTGGAGATGCAGGGAGGTGACATAATCAAGTCATTACAGAACTCTTTGGTGTGTGACTTAGAGCTGGTCACATGGGGGAGGAGTCACCAACTCCATGTGTGGCTGAAGCTCCTGAGATGGGTGGAGTTCAGTGAGACAAAACACAGGTCCATTGGAGTGCTTAGGAATGACACGCAGGACCTGATCGTCATTTATCCTTCAGTCATGGAGAGACTTTTTTTTCAAGATTTATTTATTCATTTATTTTAGGGAGAGCACGCATATGAGAGGGTGGGGGGTGGGAGCAGATAGGGGCAGACGGAGAGAGAATCTCAAGCAGACTCCCCACTGAGCACGGAGCTCAACGTGGGACTCAGTTCATGACCCTGAGATCATGACCTGAGCCAAAATCAAGAATTGGCATTTAAAGTGTAACACTGTGTGCCCCTATATCCTCACACCTGACTCCTACTTGCTGGCTTAGCCACACTTCTGTTCTCTGATTTGGGAGCACTGGCACTGAAGTGATTCCAAGTGCACTCTAGCACTCTGATCTAACCTGACCAGAGGTCCCCATTGTCTTCCTCCTTTGCTATGATGTTCCTGTTCTGATCTGCTTGGGTCTGAGAAGGACTTTCCATTCTCAGGGACTAGAGGCCTGCTTGTAAACCCCAGTGCAGTGTCTCGTCTTGTTATTATTGTTTTTCTAAAGCTGAGGATCATTCATCCTGAAGTCCTGGGGCTCTACCTCCTATGGGGGTACCTGGAAATATATCTTGGAACCTTGCCTCTGTCAGCCTTTCTGATCAGCTCTTTGCCTGAACCATAGGCAAGGGAAGAGGAGCGATAGTCCCACTCTTTATCTGTGGACTTCCATGCCTGCAGGTGGGTCGGCTCCCTAGACCTCTACCTGCCCCAGAGGTAGGCAGATAGCCTGAGCTGGCTAGTTAAGTTTTTAGTTTCATCTCGATGCAACTATGAAAGGCCGTCTTGGCCCTCTGCCTTCTTTTAGGTCACCAAGCAGGCCTGTTCAAAACTTAGTGTGGTTTTCAGAAGTAATAGTTCTTGGTGTACCTTTTCTGATTGATTTTTATTGTGGATATTTATATATTTATATTCCTTGGGGAGATTCTGCCAGGAATTTTATTTAACACTGATATCCCAGCATCATTTGGAATATCTTGGCTATGTGGAATGTGTCTTCAAAATTACCTTTCTCATAAATGTTATAGGAAAGGCATGACTTCTGAGAACTGAAATATCTGAGACCGTTTCTCTGTGGCATTCACATCTGAAAGGCAGTCTGTGTATAAATTTTAGGCTTTCACTACTTAAAATTCTAAGATATTTGTCTCTCTGATATTTAAAGTTGTAGAAGTGAGTCTGATTTTGGTTACCCTGTGGAGATTCAGGTTCTTTTTAATTTATCATTTATTAGAGACATACTCATTGAATCCTATCAGGTTGAGTTTTATATGAAAATAGCTACTTTTTTTTGCCCCGTGGCCAAAATATTTGAAAGCAGCAATTTCATGTGATTCAACTTAATATATACAAAGCTCTGTGCTAGCATGGACACCCCAAAAATATCAAAAGCCCCTGCCCCACAGGTGCATGCAGTCTGGTATGGAAGCAGAGGCATAAGCTGTTAATATAATAGAGAGTGACAAATGTCTAGTAAAGGTATAAACAAGGAAGTAGAGATGGGAAAGGTGGCAGAGTTGGGACGCCAGAGAAGCAGCTGATACGCTTTTCTTACACCTTGTCATAACGTTCTTTTTATGTCTGAACTGCATGCTCATACAACTCTTTTCTCTATTCTTGCTCACTGGGGGAGGGGAGGGGGAGATGAAGGATGGGGCAAGAGCAGAAGTAGCATTCAGACTGCTTCCAAAAGCAGAGTTCTTGCAGTCAGAAAGCTCCCTTGTGTTCCAGTTATATTGCCTTTGCATTTATTTTTTATTTTAATTTTTATTAAAAAATTCTTTTGAGTGCAGTCAACACACAATGTTATGTTGGCTTCCAATGTGAGATATGGTGGTTCAACATCTCTATGTGTTATGTTACGCTCACCACAAGTGTAGCCACCATCTGTCATCATACAGTGCTATTAGAAGATCCTTGACTCTATTTCCTAGACTGTGCCTTTTTTTCCTGTGACTTATTCATTCCATAACTGGGTGCTTGTATCTCCCACTTCCCTTCACCCATTTTGTTTATTTCCCCAAACCCCTACCCTCTGGTTGCCAAAATCTGATTCTGCTCTTTTATTCATTTTTTCATTTGTTTTTTAGAGTCCACATATGAATGAAATTATATGGTATTTGTCTTTCTCTTTCTTACTTCACTTAGCATAGTACACAATAGATCCATCGATATTGTCACAAATGGCAAGCCCTCATCCTGTAATGGGTGTGTAATATTCCAGTGTGTATGTGTATATGTATATGTGTGTGTATCTAAAAAAGATGTCTTTTTTATTCATTTATCTTTCACTGGACACCTAAGTTTCTTCCATTATCTTGGCTATTATGGATAATGCTATAATACGCATAGGGTTACATTCATATTTTTGGATTAGTGTTTTCATTTTCAGGGGATAAATACCCAGTAGTGGAATTACTGGGTCATATTTTCAGTTTTTTTTAATGAACCTCCATACTGTCTTTCACAGTGGTTGTACCAATTCATGTTTCTACCAATAGCACATGAGAATTGCTTTTCTCCACATCCTCACCAGAACTTGTTTCTTGTCTTTTTGATTTTAGTGTTTTAGTCATTCTGACAGGCATAAGGTGGTTTTGATTTGCATTTCCCTGACGATTAGTGATGTTGAGTGTCTTTTTATATTTCTGTTGTCCGCCATCTTTGGAAAAATGTCTGTTCATGTGTTTTGCCCATTTTTTAATCTCTTCAAGATCCTGATTTCAATTCGTTTGGATAAATACATAGTCATGGGATTATTGGATCATATGATTATCCTACTTGTAACTTTTTGAGGAGCCACCATATTGTTTTCCAGGTTGCTGCACCAACTTGGATTACCAGCAGTGTGGAAGGGTTTCAATTTCTCCACATCCTTGCCAACACTTGTTATCTGTTTTTTTTCTTTTTTCTTTTTTTTCCTAAATGAACATCCTAACAGATTTTAGGTGATACCTCATTGTGGTTTTAATCTGCATTTCTCTGATGGTTAATGATATGGAGCATCTTTTTTTATACCCGTTGCCTATTTGTATGTTTTCTCTGAAGAAATATCTGTTTAAGTCCTTTGCCTATGGTAGCCTGTGGTGGAAGAGAAGACAAGGAACCTATCACCAGGGAAACATCCCAGAATATGTTTTTGAATGTGGTTTTCACAGTTTTTTACATTTACATTAGTTTTCTCTTCTGGCAATTGGCTGTCTTTTAGGACCTGCTTTCAGTCGTTTTCTGATTTTTCATGCTTTTCTGAGCTTCTTCATGGATGTTTTGATAGGAGTATGGAGATGGCTGGTGTAGAGGCTTTTTTTTTATGATGATGACCTTTTAAACCAGAGCTGATAGATATTAGGCCAAAGTAAGCCCAAGTTCAGGGCACCTCTTTGAACACCAACTATTGGATCTCGGCTACCTATTTGAAGGCCACCCAGAGAGTTCAGTTAGTGCTTATTTCTACTTGATTTTGGTTTACTCTCTCCCCTGCTTCAACCCCCAAAATTATATCTGAGTTATCTGATTCCAGAAAGGCTGCATAGGAGTTGTCCATGTTATTTTTCTTTTTTCTTAAACACAGATCTTCTCCAGTCTTTCCTGGCCTTAAATCATCCTTGCTTTCTCTTGTTTCCATAGATACCTATTGTATTGTTTGGGGGAAAATACTTTAAAAATTAATATTTTATTGGGGTACCTGGGTGGCTCAGTTGGTTGGGTGACTGCCTTCGGCTCAGGTCATGATCCCGGAGACCTGGGATCAAGCCCCACGTCAGGCTTCCTGCTCGGTGGGAAGCCTGCTTCTCCCTCACTCACTCCCCCTGCATGTATTCCCTCTCTGACTGTGTTTCTTTCTGTCAAATAAATAAAATCTTAAAAAAAAAATTAATATTTTATTATTTGTGGGGTGTGTGACTTCTTTATCCAAACTGCCTTAGTAGAGTCTCTCAGCTTTTGGTATTGTTTTCCATTAAGGTCTACGATTTTTGACAAGCAAGAATGTTATTGGCGTGTAGCCTTCTCATTAGGTGATACACAGTTATGTATTCACACCATCAATGTGGGATCCTGGCAGGCCCCTGCTTTTATTCTGGAGGAGCTTCCAGGACTAGGGTGTGTAATTGCTTCAGGTATTTAGAGCCAATTCTGTCATCTGCATGACTTCCTGATGACTGGTGATGTGTCCTTGCCAACCAGTCGGTATCAGCAGGTGCATCCAGGCCAGGTGCCAGAGCCAGGGCCCTGCAAACCTGTAAACTAGCAACATCTCTCTATAGGATGTGTTTGAAATGGTTTGGAGTAGGAGATGGAGAAAGGTGAGAATTCTGTTTTAAGAAATTGCTGGAAAGTTTCAGGAAATGATTTTTACTCCCATTCCTGTAAATATCTTTTAAATACTGAGGACTCTTTGAGTTCTATCTTGAATCCAGACCTATTTTTTGAACTCCAGACCTACACATCTCTAATTACCTCCTCTTAATTCCACTTAAATATGAAAAATGAATTTGTAATGTTTCCATCCCACCCACAGATACCTTCATACACTTTCTTCCCTATCTCCTTTACAGCAGCCCACCTCTCTTCTTGCTCCTGGTACCTTCACTGTAGTCATCTTGACTCTTCTCTTTTTCACACTTGATCTAAAAAATGTGAGAAATATCATTGACTCCATCTTCAAAATACATTCCTAGTACAACTACTTCTCACCATCTCTAACCACCATGGTCTGAACCATCCCTCATCACTTGCCTGGACTATTAACAAGTTTCCTCACTTCACCTTTTCCCTGCTTCAGGCTCTTTTCTCCCTAGCAACTCGATCAAGCCTTTAAAAATTAAAGTCATGGCATAAGCCCTTTGTTTAAAATCCTCCAAAATCTCCCAGCTGGCTGATGACAAAACCTCAAGTCTCTCCAAGACCCTATGTGACCTGGTCTCCTGCTGGCTTCTAGTCCCTCCCTCTACTCCAGCTATGCTGGTGCTTGTGATTTCTCAAACACTTTAGGCATACCTACTTCTTATGGTCTTTTTCATGGCTTTTTTTTCCCTTCCTGGAATCATTTTTTTGCCCAGTTATTCACATGGTTGATTTCTTCATCTCTTTAAAAGTTTTGTTCAATTTTTCATGAGGGTGTTCCTGGCCACCCTGAAATTGTAGCTAGTTGTTGATTAGTGCTTTTATTTCTCATCCATCTTTCTTGCTCTTTTAAAGCACATCCAGAGTAATCTTTACCTTATAAAATATGCTGTAATGCATTCACTTATTATACATTTATTATCCAAGGGTGGGCCCCCACCTTCACTCAATGACAGCTCAGTGAGGTCAGGTATTTTTGTTTATTTTACTGATGCATCAATTATGTATCTGTACTAGGTGCATAGTAGGTGCTCACATATTTTTTGAATGCTTTTTCCTATCAACCTATAATTAGAGATATGATGAAGGCATTATTGAGGAATTTTGAAATTTCTAATTTCATTAGTCTAAGTTAAAGCTTGATTATGCTGATCTCATCAGTCCTAGGTTTATAAAAAGCCATCAGAATGAAGGAATGTAAATAAAACCCATAACTAATTATACTGTTCACTCAGCTGAACTTTTTTCTTCCTTTTTTTCTTTTGGTAGTAAGGTTTTGTTATGGTACTAAGTTTTAAAATTTTAATTCCAATATAGTTAACATACAGTGTCATATTAGTTTCAGGTGTACAATATAGTGATTCATTAATTTTATACATGACCAAGTGCTCATCATAAGTGTACTCTTAATTCCCATCACCTATTTAACCCATCCCCCACTACCTCCCCTCTGGCAACCATCAGTTTGTTCTCTATAGTTAAGAATGTTTCTTGGTCTCTCTTTCTGCCTCTCTCTTTGTCTCTCTCTGTCTCTCTTTAGTGAGTGAAGCAGTATTCTGATTTATATTATGGTATAAATTCCTCATCTCATTATAGATGAAATTTTATAGTTCTCATCTAGAAAGGCTTTGGCCAATGTCACACTGGGAATCAGCATAAGCTTTTTTTAAAAAAAATTAATCTTATTTTTTCAGTGTTCCAAGATTCACTGTTTATGCCCCACATCCAGTGCTCCATGCAATAGGTGCCCTCAGTACCCACCACCAGGCTCTCCCATCCCCCAACCTCCTCCCTCCAAGACCCTCAGATTGTTTCTGAAGCCAAATCTAAGTCTGGAAGAGTAAATCAGAGATCAGTTTATTGATAATCTAGGGTTACTGTGATGTCAGACTACATGTGCTTGACATATCTTGATTTTTCATTAAACACAAATGATAACTCACAACAAGACAGATAGCAGTCATTGGTCTCTAAAACATGAGAACTGTGATGTGTTAACATTGGCTGTGAAAACGAATCAAGGAAATCTTACTTAAAATGCACTTCACCTCTGCTTGCAGCCATTCACAAATTTCAGCAGGAAAAATCATATCTCTTATTTTCCAATACAAAGAAACTTACTTTACATATCCTAACAGGAAGAAGGAAGATTTTCTCCTTGCCCATCAAAAACAACCTAGCCAGTGAGAAAGTTACACATTCAGCCCACAAGAAATGGTTGCTTTCATTGTCCTCCAAAAAGCTTTCATTCTAAGCAGCCCTTCCTGCATTCCCCCTCCTTTTTCCCCATAAAAGGAACACTCCTCTCCTTTGTTGTCTGGACTTGACCATGTTCACCATAGTTTGCTTGTTTTGAATTGCAATTTCCTTTGCTATTCCTGAATAAACTCATTTTTCTGGTAAGATAACTATTTTTAATTTTTAAGGTCGACAGGGTAGAACTTTTACTCACTAAAACATGGGGGGAGTATGGGTTATGAAGACTGCATTTTTATTATATGTTACATACTTTATCTTCTAAAGAAGAACAGGACAAACTACTTCAAAGAATGTGTGAAATCAGTTGATTCACCTCTAGTTCTGGTGTTCAGGGGCATGACTTATCAGAACAAGGGATGTTATTCCCTGCTTGCCTAGGAGATATTTTTAAAACCATCATCTTCCCTTTATTTAGGTCTATCAGGGATCAAAATTTTTAGGATCCAATATAGCAGTAAACATAAGGGCTTTAAAACAATGTCACACTCTAATTTCATAGAAGATGGTAAAAGAAGGATAAACAAGAACAGAAATATAAAATGTTGCAAGAGATAGCGGTGTTTTCATGAGCTACAGTATCTCAACAGTAACTGATGTGTTTGGATGGTAAACTTGATCTCTGGAGCAGGAGATCTTGGATTAGTGGCTGGTTGGGCATTGCTCTTGAACCAGGGACTGCTTATTACTTCAACCTGTTCTTTAATTAGATATGAAAGGAAGATGCTTCAAGAACCTAAATGGACAGTAAGAATGATCTAGAAATACTGTGCCTACTATTTAAGCAAATGTCAGATCTACAGTGATCTATCCCTGTTTAAGGTTAATGGAAAAAACAGTCATTATGGGAAAATAGGTAGAGATCTGATGATAATGATGGTCTGAGATTCTACTAGACTGGATCTCTCCCAGAAAATAACTATAAGAAGTATATGCCATTTAAAAGACAGCACCGTGAGGCACTAGGGAGTGAACATCAGTAGATCAGGTGGCATGGAGTACACAGAGGAGGGAAGTTTGATGAAATGTGTTCCTGTATTTATGGTTTTTAGTTTGGGCACAAACACATTTAATGAGCCATACCAGTAGTGGCATAAGGACACCAGGGGAAAAAATCTGTAGTATTTTGGCCTGGGGAATAAACAAAATGAAGCCAGGGACCCTGTGATGACTGAAAAGGGTGGGTGGATCCTGGAGGGAATGATCCAGTATAGGAAATCCCCAAATCTTCTCTAAGACTCAAAGTGACTCAGATAAAGATAACTGACTTGAACTGAGACTGAAATACTGCATAAGAAACAGACTTTGCAGTTCCAGTTCACCCAAGATAATTTTTTTAATTTAATTTAATTTTTTCAGTGTTCCAAGATTCATTGTTTATGCCCCACACCCAATGCTCCATGCAATACGTGCCCTCAGTACCCACCACCAGGCTCTCCCATCCCCCTACCCTCTTCCCTCCAAGACATTCAATTTGTTTCTGAGTCCAAAGTCTCTTATGTTTCCCATTTCCTTTCCTTCTCCTACTTTCCTCTATATTACACCTTATGCACCACACGTGAGTGAAACCATGTGATACTTGACTTTCTCTACTTGGCTTATTTCACTCAGCATAATCTCTTCCAATCCAGTCCATGTTGCCACAAAAGTTGGATATTCATCCTTTCTGACGGAGGCATAGTATTCCATGGTATATATGTACCACATCTTCTTTATCCATTTATCTGTTGAAGGGCACCTTAGCTCATTCCACACTTTGGCGATTGTGGCCATTGCTGCAATGAACATTGGGGTACATATGGCCCTTCTTTTCACTACATCTGTAAACCCAAGATAATTTATTATTAAAACAGAAGAAATAGCACTCTCCAGGGAAAAATAATGGAAACCAGATTTTCCACAACTAAGCTTTTATAAAATCCAGAGTACAATCTTATTGAGAAATGATGCATTATACATGGTAATCAAAGGAAAATTGAATGTAAATTGATAGGAAAAGTTATAACATGCCAACTAAGCACTGAAAGATTGGAAGGGCTATATTTAGAGCAGATAAAATAGATTTTAACACTGAAACATTGTCAGAGATAAAGGCGAAATTTTAAAATTTACATTGGTCACTTCAGGAAGGCATAAGAATCATGAATATGTATGCAACTAATGATAGAAGTTAGAAATACCTGAGGCAAAAATTCCACAATAATAGTTGGAGGTTTTAAAATTCTTTTCTCAGCAATGGAATTGCTCTCTTCTCCTATTTAATATTATGGAATTTAATACTGGAAGTACTAGCCAGTGAAATAAGGCAAGAAAAGGAATACAATGAAGACTGAAGATGAAAAGGTAACAGTCCTTAATTGCAGCCTGCATGCTTATATGCATTAAAAACCCTCAAGTATTTATAAAGAGGTTAGAGTGAATAAGGTTATCAAAGTTGAAGATACAAAAATCAATTTTATTTCTATATACTGCCAATGAATAATCCAAATGAAATTTAAGAACTCAATTTATAATAGCACCCAAAATAATCAGGAATGAATTAAAGATATCTAGAGCATATATACTAAAAACTTCAAAATATTGCAAAATTAGAGTATAAATAAAGGGAATACATTGTGTTTATGAATTGTGAACATCAGCATGGTTGTCAGTTCACTCCAAATATGTATGTTTGATTAATTTTCATCAAAAATCTAGCAGTTTTTGCAGAAATTGACAAGTTTATTTTAAAATTTTAGTGGGAAACCAAAGAAAGTCAAAGCCAAAAGAGCATAAAAAATTTGAAAAACAGAAAATATATTGAAAGATTTAACACTACTTGATATAAAGATTTACTCCAAGGGGACAGTAATCACAACAGGTTGGTACTGTGGTAAAGGAAGGCACAATGATCAGTGGCATTGAATAGAGAGGTTAGAAATAGATGTATGACCAATTGACTTGTACCTAAGGTGTCAAAGTACTTTAATGGGAGAAGATACTCTTTTCAACTTTTCTTTTTTTTTTTTTTTTTTTTAAAGATTTTATTTGACAGCAAGAAACACAGCTAGAGAGGGAACACAGCAGGGGGAGTGAGAAAGGGAGAAGCAGGCTTCCCGCCGAGCGGGGAGCCCGATGTGGGGCTCGATCCCAGGTCTCCAGGATCATGACCTGAGCCGAAGGCAGTCGCTTAACCAACTGAGCCACCCAGGCGCCCCTCTTTTCAACTTTTCAACCCAACTTTGATTTATCAGCTTGTGAATGGAGGAAGAAAATATGGCATTATAGACTACTAATCAATAATAAAAGACACACACTATTAATACACAAAACAAAATGGATAATTCCCAAAAATATTATGCTGAGTGTTAGGAAAGCTGAAAACCTGCATGGGAAAAACCCAGATTTTGACCCCTACATTACACCATGTAAAAAATTACTAGAAATCAATAAAAAACCTAAATATATGAGTCAAACTCTAAAACTTGTAGAACAAGCAGCAGGAGAAATTTTCTGTGACTTTGGGTAAGGTTAGGACAAAAAGCATGAGGCATAAAAATGATATAAGTGACTTTATCAAAATTAAAGATTTTGCTTCTTGGAATGATACAATTAGGAAAATGAAAGGCAAGCCATGAACTTAGAGAAAATAGTTACAAAACACATTCTTACTTTGTGTGCAAAATATAAAAAGTACTCTTCCACTCAGTGGTCAAATGCAAAAGCAACAAAAAAGAAAAGGGCAGGATGGGGGAGATTCCTAAGAGAAACTGTAGAAAAGATAGACCCATCCCAATCAGTGTATGAAAAAGTGGCCAACTTCACTAGGGACAGGGGAGATACAAATGAGATGCCACTATAAACCCACTAGAATAGCTAAAATTAAAAAGCTTGAATACCCCAAATTAGCAAGGATATGAAGCAGTTGGAATTCTCATACTTTACCTGTGATGGTAATGTAAAATGGCACAGACACTTCAGAAAATAGGATAATAATGAATAGTCTGTAAAGCTAAATATACATTTACCCTATCAACCAGAAACCCCATTCTTAAGTATTCACTCAACAGAAATGAAAATGTATGTCGATATACTGTATATGAATGCTCACAGAAGCATTATTTGTAATAGGCCAAAACTGGAAACCCAACTGTTTATCAACTTGTGAATGGATAAAGAAAATATGGCATTATAGACTACTACTCAATAATAAAAGACACACACTAGTAATGCACAAAACAAAATGGATAATTTCCACAAACATTATGCTGAGTGTTATAAGTCAAACACACGAAAATATACTACATTATTCCATTGATATGGAAGTCCATGAAAGACAAAACTAGAGGTACAGAAATCAGTTCATAGTTTCCTGGGGACAAAGGATGGCAAAGAGGATTGCCTATTAAAGAGCAAGAGAAAACATTGTAGATAGTACAAATATCGTTTTTCTTGACTGTGGTGGAAGATACCTGCTTGTATACAGTTCCCAAAATTCATCACATTATATGCTTAAAATGGATGAATTTCATGATCTGTAAATGATACTTCAATAAAGCTGAAAAAAAGTCATAGGCTCTGTAAAAATATATCATTATATAATATAAAAAGAGTATGACCTTATAGACGGAAAGGAATAAAATATCTCTGAAAGCAGTGAGTTTTCCATTTCAAAAAGAAAACATTGAAAATAACTCTTGGTGTCTTCAAAGACTTTTAAGACTCTGGTCTATAAAAGAGATACTGGAAATCATAATGCAATGGAAGACTGCTAGGAGGCATAAATGTAAAGGCAACTTGTTTAAATTTAAAAAGTAGTTCAAGAAGCCATAATGTCACACTGGAAATAAGTCAACATTGGGATTCTTAGAGTGCTGAACTGATAATGTATGAAATAGACTCAGCAATGTGAGTAATAAATGAAAAAGAAAAAAATCTGTCTCAGAGGAAAAGGCAAAGAGACAAAGAAAATGATAAATACAGAAAGAAGGTATTGGAGATACAACCTAAGATTTTAGCTCCAAAGCATTAAACTTGAACTCTGTTAAGAGTAATAAGTTCCCAGGAAGTGTTTCAGTTCTTCCTTGATTTCCTGATTGATCCACAGATTCTTCAGCAGGATAGTCTTTAGCTTCCAAGTGTTTGATTTTCTTCTGAATTTTTTGTTGTGGTTGAGTTCCAGTTTCATGGCATTGTGGTCAGAGAATATGCAGGGAATAATATCAATCTTCTGATATTGATTGGGCCCTGATTTGTGACCTAGTATGTGGTTTATTCTGGAGAAAGTTCCATGTGCACTTGAGAAGAATGAGTATTCTGCTGCTTTAGGGTGGAATGTTCTGAATATATCTATAAGATCCATCTGGTCCAATGTGTCATTCAAAGCTCTTGTTTCTCTTTCTTTTTCTTTTTTTCTTATAAAGATTTTATGTATTTGACAGAGAGAAACACAGCTAGAGAGGGAACACAGCGGGAGTGAGAGAGGGAGAAGCAGGCTTTATGCCGAGCAGGGAGCCCGATATGGGACTCAATCCCGGGTCTCTGGGATCATGACCTGAGCTGAAGGTAGTCACTTAACCAACTGAGCCACCCAGGCGCCCCCAAAGCTCTTATTTCTTTGTTGATTTTCTGTTTAGATGAATCTGTCTATTGCTGAGAGTGGTGTGTTAAGATCTCCTACAATTAATGTATTTGTATCAGTAAGACTCTATTTTGCTTAACAGTTTGCTTATGTAGTTGGCTGCTCCCATGTTGGGGGCATAAATATTTACAATTGTTAGATCTTCTTGGTGTATAGACCCTTTGAGAATGATGTAGTGTCCTTCTGTGTCTCTGACTACAGTCTTTAGATTAAAATCTAATTTGTCTGATATGAGAATCACTACCCTGGCTTTCTTTTGAGGTCCATTGACATGAAAGATGGTCCTCCATTGCCTCACTTTCAATCTGGAAGTGTCTTTAGATTCAAAATGTGTCTCTTGTAAACAGCATATGGATGGTTCCTGTCATTTTATCCGGTCTGCAACCCTGTGCCTTTTTATTGGAGCAGTTAGGCCATTCACATTGAGAGTGACTATTGATATGTTTTTATTGCCATCATGTTGCCTGTGAAGTTCATGTTTCTATAGATTACCTCTGTAAATTTCTGTTCTGTGTCACTCTTGTGTTCATTTCTCTTTTATAGAACCCCTATTAATATTTCTTGTAGTGCTGGCTTGGTGGTTGCATAATCTTTTAGACCTTGGTGGTCCTGGAAGCTCTTTATCTCCCCTTACATTCTGAAAGTCAACCTTGCTGGGTGCATTATCCTTGGTGCATATTTTTTCACGTAATTTCCTGAATATGTTTTGCCAGGTTTCTGTGGATAGGTCTGACGTTATTTTGATGGTCCTTCCTCTATACACAAGGGGTTGCTTCCCCCTAGCTGCCCTTAGGACATATTCCTTGATTTTATGATTCATGAATTTCACAATTGTGTGCTTGGAGGATACATCAATCCAAAACCTATGGGATACAACAAAGGCAGTCCTAAGGGGGAAATACATAGCCATCCAAGTCTCACTCAAAAAAATGGAAAAATCCCGAATACACCAACTATCATTACACCTTAAAGAAATGGAAAATCAAGAACAAATTAAATCAACCCCACACACAATTAGAGAAATAATTAAGATTAGAGCAGAGATCAATGAATTAGAAACTAGAGATACAGTAGAACACATCAACAAAACTAGAAGCTGGTTCTTTGAAAGAATTAATAAGATCTATAAACAATTGGCTAAATTCATCCAAAAGAAAAGGGAGAAGACCCAAATTAATAAAATTATGAATGATCACGACCAACATCAAGGAAATAGAAACAGTCATCAGAAATTACTATCAACAATAATATGCCAATAAGTTTAACAACCTAGAAGAGATGGATACATTCCTAGAAACCTATAAACTTCCAAGACTGAAACAGGAAGAAATTGACAATCTGAATAGACCTATATCTAGTAACAAGATTGAAGCAGTGATCAAAGACCTCCCAAAAAACAAGAGCCCAGGAGCAGACGGATTCCCTGGGGAATTCTATCGAACATTCAAACAAGAAATAACACCTATTCTCCTGAAGCTCTTTCAGAAAATATAAACAGAAGGAAAACTTCCAGATCCTTTCTGTGAAGTCAGCATTACTCTAATCCCCAAACTAGACAAAGGCCCCATCAAAAAGGGGAACTTCAGACCAATATCGCTGATGAATATGGATGCCAGGATTCTCAACAAGATCCTTGCTAACAGGGTCCAACAATACATTAAAAAAATTATCCACCATGACCACATGGGATTTACCCCAGGGATGCAAGGGTGGTTCAGCACTCGCAAATCATCAGTGTGATAGAACAAATCAATAAGAGAAGAGAAAAGAACCATTTGGTACTCTCAATTGATGCATAAAAGGCATTTGACAAAATACAACATCCGTTCCTGATTAAAACTCTTCAAAGTATAGGGATAGAAGGAACATTTCTCAGCCTCATAAAATCTATCTATAAAAAACCCATAGTGAATGTCATTCTCAATGGGGAAAAACTGACAACCTTCCCTCTGAGATCAAGAACAAGACAAGGATGCCCACTCTCACCACTACTATATTCAACATAGTGTTAGAAGTCCTAGAAACAGCAATAAGACAACAGAAAGAAATAAAAGGTATTCAACTTGGCAAAGAAGAAGTCAAACTCTCCCTCTTTGCAGATGACATGGTACTCTATGTGGAAAACCCAAAAGACTCTACCCATAAACTTCTAGAACTCAAAAACAATTCGGTAATATGGCAGGATACAAAATCAATACACAGAAATCAGTTGCATTCTTATACACTAGCATAGAAAATATAGAAAGGGAAATCAGAGAATCAATTCTGTTTACTATAGAACCAAAACCCATAAGATACTTAGGAATAACCTAACCAAAGAAGTTGAGGATCTGTACTCTAGGAACTACAAAACAGTTATGAAAGTAATTGAAGAAGACACAAAAAGATGGAAGAGCATTCCATGCTCATGGTTTGGAAGAATAAACATTGTTAAAAAGTCTATACTGCCTAGAACAATCTATAGTATCAATGCCATCTCAATCAAAATTCCACCAACATTTTTCAAAGCATTGGAACAAACAATCCTAAAATTTATATGGAACCAAAAAAAAAAAAAAAAGACCCTGAATCACTAAGGAATTGCTGAAGAAGAAAAACAAGGCTGGAGGCATCACATTACCTGACTTCAGGCTTTATTACACAGCTGTCATCACCAAGACAGCATGGTACTGGCACAAAAAAAGACAAACAGACCAATGGAACAGAGTAGAGAGTTCAGATATGGACCCCCAAATCTATGGGCAAATCATCTTTGACAAAGCAGGAAAAAATATCCAGTGGAAAAAAGACAGTCTCTTCAATAAATGGTGCTGGAAAAATTGGACAGCTATATATAGAAGAATGAAACTAGACCATTCTCTTACACCACACACAAAGGCAAACTCAAAATGGATGAAAGACCTCAACGTGAGGCAGGAATCCATCAAAATCCTGGAAGAGAACATAGGCAGTAACCTCTTTGACATCGGCCACAGCAACTTCTTTCAAGACACGTCTCCAAAGGCAAAGGAGACAAAAGCGAAAATGAAC
>PITA01021194.1:0-33190 GCA_004023965.1 Spilogale gracilis | reverse complement strand
AGAAAACACAGGAGATACCTAAAAATACTGAGAAATTAACTTTCAGGTACTGTGCTTTCTTGCCTGTTATCTCATTTAATTCTCACATAAACCATGTGTTAAGATTAATATAAGATTGATATGAAAAGCCTTAAATTTAGAGATGTGAAGTAAATTCCCAAAAATCTCACAGCCACTGGATTTGGATGTGGGCTGTTTGTTCCATGACCGTCATCCTCCACTGATGAGTAGAGCATATGTTTAGCCACTCATCTTTCAAAAAATGTTTCTGCCTCTAATTCTTGGTTCTTGACATCATTTACTGAGTCCTCTTCTCAGAGACAGATGAGGCGGCCAAAATTTCATCTTCTCCCAAGAGAAAGTTCTGAAGAGCAATATAGAACAGAGGAGCAGTCCCATTGTTGTATTGTATTTGAACCTCTTTGCGTACTTTAGTAAGCTACTCACTCTTTTTTTAAAAAATGAATGTCGTTACTTTCCATTTTTGTTAACATAAAAAAGCAAGATATTGGCTAACCTGTGGGAAGGAGGAAGGAGATGATTTAGCTATCTAGCCTGAGACTAGATCTCTTACCAGATTTGATGGAAACCTAAGTCCAGAATCAGCCAGGAACTGAATATCCTGTTTGTAGAGCAAGGATTTGATAGACAAAGCATGGTTCTCATTCTCAGTTTTCAGAAGAGGACACCCATAACCTGTATATACTTTTGGGGCTTGCCTTGTGCATTATATTTTATGTTAGAATTTGGGGTTTGTGGAAATTCTGTCAAATTACTAAATTTTGTCACATCTCCACCCATGAGTAGAAGAAGCTTAGTAAACACCATTACTCCTCTCTACCTAATTCTTGAGATGGTAGCTCTGGTCGTGCTAGACCCTGTTTCATTCTTTCCAAACTCTGTCGATCCTCCCTGTTCTTCATTTTAGATGAGTACACTATATCTCAGACCTTAATCTTCATAGGAACCTTCTGAGGATCTTGTAAAAATGCAGATTCGGATACAGTAGGACTGGAGTTGGTTCTGGTAATTTCTGTTTCTAATAAGTTTCTGGTAAGTGCTGCTGGTATACAGACCACACTTGGAGTAGAAAACTTTTAGTCCAGTTGTTTTGGAAGGATGGTCCTGTACTGCCGGCATGAATGTCACCTTGGAACTTGATGGAAATGCACATTCTCAGTCCCCATCCCAACCTCAGAAACTCTGAATCTGCTGCCCACTAAAACTGAGTAATCATAGCTTTAGACCATTTTCTGTCTCTCCATCCCCTTTGCCACTGCCTTAGCTCAAGGGCACACTGACTCTCTTACACAAACTAGAGGGTTTTCTGAGTGGTCTTTCTCTCTCAAGCCATCTTTCACCTTGTTACCACAATGATATTTGAATGGAAAATTGGAAGATGTTCTCAAACCTCTCTGCCCTCTTTCCTTGCAAAATTAAATCTCAAGTCGGTAACCCAGAAAGTTGGTAACCATTAAATCAGGTTAATGATTTGCAAGCAAGAAGTGATGACTCAAGATAAAATTTCTAGTTAGAATATCATACATAGATGGCACGCAACATTTCATAGAAGAAAAAAGATGATGGCCCACGGAAATCCTTGTTCTTGGTCTTGTTCTCCCTAACTGTGAAAGAAGTGTAGGGAAAAAATAGAATGGTAAATCTGAGAGACGCTAAAGTAGATTTTGTCTTTATTCAAGGAAAATGTTGTGTAATGATAGTTCTTGTTCTCTGAGCCTTGGTTAAATCATCTCTCTCAGCTTCTAGTTATATTTTTGAATGAAATTCTAGAATAAGAAAAGAAAAAATGAGGTCAAACTGTAGAGTTTGGAAAGTTACAAGTATCTACTTGCTTTATACCCATGTCAGACTTTTTTCTTTTAATATGAAGGGCATTAATTATAGCTGCCCCCCCCCAATCACAGTGCCATGATTTGGCCTTTTGGTGCAAGGAATAAAGTTTAAAAACGTTTTTCATACCCTCTAATTTTGTTTCCCAAGATCTGTTTTTAGATTTAAATAGATGAACCCATTTATGAAGTTCATTCGAGAAGTGTTCATGCGATATTTTCCTTTTGAAAATTGAGCCCACAGGTGTGGTTATAGTCAGTGTTGTTTAAAGAGGGATTTTAAGGACTTGCCTGATGAATAGCTCAAAATTATTTGAGTTTAAATCCATCTTGGTGTGTTACAAATATGTTCCTTTCATTTGAAGGCTTTTACTTCTGCTTTTATTTATTTATTTTTTTTGAGGGATATTGTTAAGTAATGTAAGATTCAAAGTTAAATTAATGAAAAATAGGTTAGAAAGTAGATAAAAAGGGGGTGCCTGGGTGGCTCAGTTGGTTAAGCGACTGCCTTCGGCTCAGGTCATGATCCCGGAGACCCGGGATCGAGCCCTGCATCGGGCTGCCTGCTCAGCGGGAAGCCTGCTTCTCCCTCTCTCACTCCCTCTGCTTGTGTTCCCTCTCTCGCTGTGTTTCTCTCTGTCAAATAAATAAAGAAAATCTTTTAAAAAATTCAAGTTCTGTGTTCTGATTTTGTATAAATAACTTATTTTTTGGAGCTTTAGTATACTGAGTTGTGGTGTAGAGTAGAATATCACTGCAGATTCTTTCAGCCTAAAATACTCTGATCTAGTTAGTAGTTCAGAAATTAATGTCTTTTTTTTTTTTTTAATAATGGAAGGTGGCTCCCTGTTTTATTCTTTACCTGCCTGGTACTCCTTAATTTACTACCATATGGAAGTTTTATGAACATTGAAAATATATATCCAAACAGCTGTTCAAGTAGCTTTTTTGAATTAACACATTGAATTAAAAATTTATATTACATTCAGTTGGCAACACACGTTGATTTCACTCAACTCTTTCAAATAAGACCATTTCCTTATATTTTTTACATGGCTTTTTTTTAATCATTGGAATAATAAAAATATACTTCAAAAGTTTCAAAGATTCCACATAGATATCCATAAAATATAACACCACCAACAAAAAACTAAGAAGAAAGGCAAGTGCTTAAAAGCCCTGTTAGTTATTTTTCACTTGATTGGTATACTTTTTCAGATTTGAATTTATTTTTAAGCACAAAGTTATTCTTTTTAATTTCCCAAAAATGAATGAGCCAGAATTTCATAGAGAGTAGCAGAAATCATAGCAACCACATGGAGGCAATATGGAGATGAGTGGAGGTGGGGGTTTGAGTGGACTAGGAACAGGGAACTATCATGGATGAACTTCAGGGCACATTTGCCACATAAAACCCTTTGACGAACACTGCATAGCATTTTGACTCCTTGAATTTTGCTAGATTCAGAAGATGGCTGAAAAGAGGTAGAAGTTTGCCAGAACATTTGTGAAAGCAATGCTGAGAGGGCAATGTTGAGAGAATCAAGAGGTCTTAGTCTAGAATTAAATCATGTGCCACTTGTGTAATTAGCTTGATCGTGTAGTTAATCTTTTCCCCAGTTTCCTTCTCCATAAATGTGTGGATGAGAAATTTTCCTTTTTATCTTACAGAAGTACACGGTTAAAATATGGAGTATACTTGAAAGTGCAAGTTGGTGCAGCCGCTTTGGAAAACAGTGCGGAGATTCCTTAAAAAATTAAAAATAGAGCTACCCTATAACCCTACAATTGCACTACTGGGTTTTTACCCCAAAGATACAGATGTAGTGAAAAGAAGGGCCATATGTACCCCAGTGTTCATAGCAGCAATGGCCACAATCGCCAAACTGTGGAAAGAGCCAAGGTGTCCTTCAACAGACGAATGGATAAAGAAGATGTGGTACATATATACAATGGAATATTTTACACCTCCATTAGAAAGGATGAATATCCAACTTTTGTAGCAACTTGGACCAGATTGGAAGAGATTATGTTGAGTGAAATAAGCCGAGTAGAGAAAGTCAAGTATCACATGGTTTCACTTACTTGTGGTGCATAAGGGGTGATATAGAGGACAGTAGGAGAAGGAAAGGAAATGGGAAGTAAGGTAATTTGGGGAGGGAAACAAAACATGAGAGACTTTGGACTCAGAAACAAACTGAGGGTCTTGGGGGGGAGGGGGTGGGGGGATGGGAGAGCCTGGTGGTGGGTACTAAGGGCACGTATTGCCTGGAGCACTGGGTGTGGGGCATAAACAATGAATCTTGGAACACTGAAAAAATAAAGTAAACTTACACATTGAAAAAAAAGCTATGATATGCTTAAATGAACATTAGAACTTTTATCTTTTGTAATCATAACTACAGTTCTCTTATAAATGAAAGGTATACATGTAAAGTCCTGAATCATTCTCAATTTAAGTATTTTATTTAATTATTTATTTATCTATTGATTGATTGATTATTTTTTACATTATTTTATTTTTTCACTGTATCTTTTCATTGTGTGTATACACACACACACATCTATATATATATAATCCATTAAGGATTTAAGGATCTTTTTTTCTTTTTTTAAAGATTTTATTTATTTGACAGAGAGAAACACAGCCAGAGAGGGAACACAAGCAGGGGGAGTGAGAGAGGGAGAAGCAGGCTTCCCGCTGAGCGGGGAGCCCGATGTGGGACTCGATCCCAGGTCTCCAGGAACATGACCTGAGCCGAAGGCAGTCGCCCAACCAACTGAGCCACCCAGGCGCCTCAAGGATTTAAGGATCTTACTAATAAGTTTAAAGTATATAGTGAATTCATTTCTTAGGGCTTCTGCAACAAAGTAGCACAGTCTGGAATGGCTTACCCCTGGAAATGTATTCTCTGACAGTTCTGGAGTTTAGAAATTTGAAATCAAGGTGTCAACAGAGTTTCCTCCTTCTAAGGGCTCTGCTGGAGGATGTGTCCCCTCCCTCCTAGCTTCTGATGACCACCAGTGTCCTTGGACACCTTGGTTTGTAGATGAACCACTCCAATATTTGCCTCTCTCTTCACATGGCATCTCTTTGCATCTCTGTCTTCTCTTGGAGTTCTGTCTCTGTATATCTGTATCCAAATTTCCCTATTGTTATGAGGACACCAGTCATTAGATTAAGGACCCATCTTTGGGGCACCTGGGTGGCTCAGTCATTAGGCGTCTGCCTTTGGCTCAGGTCATGGTCCCGGAGCCCCGGGATCGAGCCCCGCATCGGGCTCCCTGCTCGGCAGGAGACCTGCTTCTCCCTCTTTCCCTCTGCCTGCTTGTGTTCCTTCTCTAGCTGTGTTCTCTCTGTCAAATAAATAAAACCTTAAAAAAGGGCCCATCTTCCTGCAGTGTGCCCTAGCTTACCTCAGCTAATGACATCTGCAAACCTTATTTCCAGATAAGATCACATTCTAGGTACTAGTGGTTAAAAGTTCACCATATCTTTTTTCGGAAGTACACAATTCAACCCAGAACCCAGGGGAGTTACCTCAGTATGTTGGTGATGTTAGACAACGCCTGTAGTATTCAGCAATGTTTGATTCTCCTCCCCTTCCACAGCCCATGGTTAGATGATATTGTATACCAACTTTACATCTGAGTACGGCTACGTGATTATTTCTACAAATGGATATGATAGAAGTAATGTGTGGTATATTTCTCACAGCAATGTGGAAATAAAACCCAAATTTCTGAATAACTCTTTGGAAAATAGCTTCTGCTATTCCTATTTGTATTGAAATGTTATTTGATGAAGAAATAACTTTAGTGATGTTATGCCTGCAAGAATGGAAAATTCTTTCTTTAACAATTTCAGAAGAGAAAGTTTAAGTGTTTGCTGCTGATGGGTATCAGGTGGTGAAGAAACTTCCATCAGTGACTGGAAATGTGGCCCAAGTTGTGCTGCCAAAAACTCTGGGCAAAATTGTCACCTACAATAACTTGGAAAGCAAAACATAAACTAATTTAAGCTGCATCCCTCTTCATTGCCTGTTGGAGTCTTCCTTGAATAACATATTGTAAGAAAGAGGAGATCAGAAAATCTTTGGCCAGGTTGTGAACAAAAATAGAAAAGGATAGAGAAAGTCTGTAAGGTTTAAACTTTTCAGTCTCAAAAGCCTACTGCTTTTCTCCAAACAAAAATAATAGGTGTGAATTAAAAACAAGATCCATGATATTTCTCAGTTGAGCCTTGTGACTTGGTCTTTAGGTAAACAACAGATGAATGTAATCCCTTTCCTTCAAGTAGGCCCAGACATACGGGAGGGAAAGCCAAGGGCAAAAACAAAACAAAAGCAAAAACAAAAAACTTAAGTCAGATTTGAAATATATTGAAAGGGAGCTTTGGGCATGACTGCTGGCTCTTGGAGCTCATGGGGAACAAACAGGTAAGAAGCATAAAAGGTTTTTTTTTTTAAGATTTTTATTTATTTGACAGAGAGAAACACAGCCAGAGATGGAACACAAGCAAGGGGAGTGAGAGAGGGAGAAGCAGGCTTCCCGCTGAGCAGAGAGCCGGATGTGGGGCTCTATTCCAGGTCTCCGGGATCATGACCTGAGCTGAAGGCAGTTGCTCAACCAACTGAGCCACCCAGGCGCCACAACATAAAAGGTTTTTAAGATGATTAAAATGCCAAGGGAACACTGAGTTTGGAATAAAATAAAATACACTGTGATTGTTGTAAGAGTCTTAAAATAACACTCACAATAAATCCTGCATGGGTGATGAAGGAATTTGATCTTCAGTGATATGGCAAACTTGAAATGTTTTGTGAGTACTTATAATGAAATTTTCTATAGGTTCTAAACAGCATTTCCACTTGCTATGGGAATATGCATTCCCCATTAAGATGATCTAGACCTAGCGATTGAAGAGCTATGTTATAAACTCCTTTTAGAACCCCCCCACCACACACAAAGCCAATACAAGATTTACTTTTTTTTCAAAAAAAGTGAAAAAAGAAAGAGAAAAAAACAAAAATCAAATATTTTTCCAAAATAAAATGCCTAATTAAATTAGAAATTACTTATTCATGTTGGGCTTATATAATTAACTTTCAAAAATATCTTCATGGTTCTTTTTTTAATTTATTTATTATTTTATTTTATTTTATTTTTTTATTGTTACTTAAAAATTTTTTTTCCAGTGTTCCAAGATTCATTCCCCATTCCCCACTCCCAGTGCTCCATGCAATAGGTGCCCTCAGTACCTACCACCAAGCTCTCCCATCTTCCCACCCCTCCCTCCAAGTCCCTCAGTTTGTTTCTGTGTCCAAAGTCTCTGTTGTTTCGTTTCTGTCCCTGGATTTACCCTACTTCCCATTTACTTTCCTTCTCCTACTGTCCTCTAGGTTACCCTTTATGCACTGCAAGTAAGTGAAACCATGTGATACTTGACTTTCTCTACTCGGCTTATTTCACTCAGCATAATCTCTTCCAGTCCAGTCCATGTTGCTACAAAAGTTGGATATTCATCCTTTCTGATGGAAGCATAGTATTCCATTGTATATATGTACCACGTCTTCTTTATCCATTCATCTGTTGAAGGGCACCTTGGCTCTTTCCACAGTTTGGCGATTGTGGCCATTGCTGCAATTAACATTGGGGTACATATGGCCCTTCTTTTCACTACATCTGTATCTTTGGGGTAAACACCCAGTAGTGCAATTGCAGGGTCATAGGGTAGCTCTATTTTTAATTTTTTAAGGAATCTCCGCACTGTTTTCCAAAGCGGCTGCACCAGCTTACATTCACGGTTCTTTATGTCTGAGCAGTTATGTTGAATATGTGACTTGGATTGCCATTTGCCTAAACTAGTTTCTGCAAATAATATGATATAAATAATAAAGTCATGAAAATTTGCTATGAAAATTGATTTCAGGTTATAATGCCTCCCAAGCCTCCTGATTTGGGGTATGAAGTGAGTGCACAGGCATAAACATCTGTATGTGTTCAGGGAGATTAACTGGCAGAACCAAGATTAGCATATTAGAAACTCTATTACTAGAGGAAAAGTTGTTTTATGCTGTGCTTTGTTAGAGGGATACATTTTTGAGGGTCTCCACCATATTTGGATCACATAACATAAAAATAATATTAAATATAGACTGTAGTCAAGACTCAGATGCTGCTTTCACGTATGAATTTACAATTTTTATCTTGAGATAGTGAGGAAATGTGAAGAAAATGGCACCAAGAACACAATGAGAGTGACAAATCTAAAGCTATGACATGTTCAGAAGTTAAATATGTAAGGAGTTAAATATTCACAAGTGAGTGCTGGGGAAGTGGAAGCGCTGTGATTTAGATGGAGGGGAACATAACAGGTTGAGGGTTAAGACAAAAATGAGAGCATTATTTCCCAAAATGTGTTCTATAAAAATAAGTTCTAGCATTAAAATAAATTGTATATCCAAAAAAAAAAAATTCAACAGGTTCCTTAAAGGTCTCCATTAGTCTGCTAATATATATTGTGAGTCAAAAAAAAAAATTGAGTGGTAGAGACTTCGGTGTAGACTGTGCAGAGTTTTCATACCTTTGACAATAAAGTTTTCATTAATAGAATTTTTTAGTTCCAGTGTTCCCGGTATTGCCCTTAGGATCCTATGAAAAGAAGTGGCAATTATAGGAAAATCTATGTGATTCTATTGATGTGAAGTAGTACTAACCATGATAATTAAATATAAAATGTGCCATAGAAGATTTATTCCTGATTTTTGTAGTGAATGTGTCTGATGCACCAAGTATACATTCTTTTTTTTTTTTTTTTTTTTTTAAAGATTTTATTTATTTATTTGACAGAGAGAAACGCAGCTAGAGAGGGAACACAAGCAGAGGGACTGAGAAAGGGAGAAGCAGGCCTCCCGCTGAGCAGGAATCCCCATGTGGGACTTGATCCCGGGTCTCCAGGATCATGACCTGAGCCGAAAGCAGTCGCTCAACCAACTGAGCCACCCAGGCGCCCCGACCAAGTATACATTCTTCATTATGATTGGCATGTACCAATTTAATTCCTCAATTTTAGTTTTCTTTTTCTGACCACAGTATTGTCTCATTCGTTCTAACTGTATATACGTGTACTTCAAATAGACACTCCTGAGCAATAAGTCAAGTAGCCACAGAGTCGTGGAAGAGTGAGTGGTGTGTCTCAGCCTGATTGGGCGTGGAGCACAGAACAACGGCAGCGCCCTGGGGACAATTACATTTGTGTTGGATGCATACTTAACAATATTCTGCTATGAGCTGCAATACACTTATCCAGATGTTGGCTCAGCTGTTTATTTCCCTAGACAAAAAAAATGGCTGGGTATCAAAAGATAATTCATAACATGAGGACAAGTGAATTAGAAGTGTCAGAAATGGTATGTTCCAAGGGGCGCCTGGGTGGCTCAGTTGGTTAAGGGACTGCTTTCGGCTTAGGTTATGATCCCAGAGACCCGGGATCGAGCCCCACATTGGGCTTCCTGCTCAGCGGGAAGCCTGCTTCTCCCTCTCTCAATCCCTCTGCTTGTGTTCCCTCTCTAGCTGTGTTTCTCTCTGTCAAATAAATAAAATCTTAAAAAAGAAAAGAAAAGAAATAATATGTTCCAGAGAACACTTGACTGTATCTGCAGCAATTTTGGACTAGTCATTTAATCTTTATAGGTTTTCATAGTAAGGAGGTTGTGAGGGATTTGCACTGAGATATCTGCCATTCAAAAAGATGATAAAAATCTTTGCTTGAATGGCTTTTGAAAAATAAAATGACTCCTACTTCCCAGATAGGTTTGTGTGTAGCTTAAAACTACTGAAACTATTTAAATGACCATTTCTATTTCATGATGGTTCATCTCGTCAAAAACGTTATGCTCTATCACAGCTTAAACATCTACCTTCCCGTATTGTTAATGTAAAATTTAATTAATGTGTCTTTTGTGAATATACTATTGCAAAAGCATTGTAAATCCACAATTAACAGAGGTTTCTCCACCTTGTATTTGTAATAAAATCTTGATAAAACATTCCAATAAGTAACTATGGTAGGAGAAGGAAAAATGGGTTTAAGTCCCATGAACTGTGATCAGTATTGGAATTTATTTAAGATTTAAGGAGTGAGATGAGGGTGGGGGGAAGAGATACCTAAGTAATGGGCATTAAGGAGGACACTTGATGTAATGAGCACTAGGTCCTCTATGCAACTGAAGAATCACTAGATTCTACCCCTGAAACTAATAATACATTATGTTAACTAAATTGAATTTATATAAAAAAGTTTAAAAAAAATTAAAATAAAATAAAACTTGAAGAGTTATTTTTTCCAGATGCTAGTAACCAATTTAACAAGAATAAACAAAATAAACTAGTGAATTCAAAATTAATAAACATTTAGTCTCTGGGCATTTTGTTTCCATTTTATTTTTATTGATTTTTTGATCCTCCTTGACTCAGACTGTGTTCTACATTTTTAAAGTGTTCTACCACCATCTAGTGTCAACAAGCAGAAATTTCACCATTTCAGTTTATACATTTTCAATTTATAAAATAATATTTGAAAGTTCATGTGATTCTGACAATATAAGATATATAAAAAAATTTCAGTGTCAACATTTGAGTCAATATTAGCTTTTTGAGAAATATATACAAATTATACAAAATGGCACCTGAAATTACTAGAAATAATGCATTAGTTTTTTAATATGTAAAAGGTTTTTATTTATTTATTTTCAGTGTTCTAAGATTCATTGTTTACGCCCCACACCCAGTGCTCCATGCAATACGTGCCCTCAGTACCCACCACCAGGCTTACCGACCCCCCACCCCTTCCCCTCTAAGATCCTCAGTTTGTTTCTGAGTCCAAAGTCTCTTATGTTTCATTTCCCTCCCTGATTTACCCCACTTCCCATTTCCTTTCCTTCTCCTACTGTCCTCTATATTACTCCTTATGCACCACAAGTAAGTGAAACCATGTGATACTTGACTTTCTCTACTTGTCGTATTCCAGCATAATCTCTTCCAAACCGGTCCATGTTGCTACAAAAGCTGGATATTCATCCTTTCTGATGGAGGCATAATATTCCATTGTATATATGGACCATATCTTCTTTATCCATTGATTTGTTGAAGGGCACCTTGGCTCTTTCCACAGTTTGGCGATTGTGGCCATTGCTGCGATGAACATTGGGGTACATATGGCCCTTCTTTTCACTACATCTGTATCTTTGGGATAAATACCCAGTAGTGCAATTGCAGGGTCATAGGGTAGCTCTATTTTTAATTTTTTAAGGAATCTCCACACTGTTTTCCAAAGTGGCTGCACCAACTTGCATTCCCACCAACAGTGTAAGAGGGTTCCCCTTTCTCTGCAGCCTCTCCAACACTTGTTTCCTGTCTTGTTAATTTTGGCCATTCTGACTGGTGTAAGGTGGTATCTCAGTGTGGTTTTGATTTAAATTTCCCTTGCTAGAATTATTTACTATTGCCATGCAGGCTGTGTACCACTCTTCACACTATAGCTCTGATGTACTTGTACTTCATTAGAAATATTTTCTGGGAGGTGCAGAGTACCCTTTTCTAACAGAAAGGGGCCATGTAGGTTCATGGCATGCCCCCAGGTCAGCAATCAGGATGTGTGGTAAATTGGGGGATCAGAACCCAACTTTCTGTTGAAAGTGACATAAATAGGGCATGATGTGCTACATGACACTTGCCAAGGTCCGGAGTGACCCACTCTGGGTGTTGGGGTGGGTGAGGCCTGTGGATCTGTCTTATCATAGCTGGTGGAATTCAGGGCCACCCTCCTGTCTGTTGAGTTGTGTGGTGACAGTAGACGGCAGTCTCTGGCCAGGCACCAGGGTTGCACTGGCAGTGTGTGGGGAGGAGCCACTCCTTCATTTCCATACTAATGGATTGGGGTGGTGACTATGGTTCTAAGCAGAAGTATGGGGAGAGGAGGGCAGTGGTGGTGCACACTTCCTAGGGTTGTGGTCAGGCCTAGTCTGGAGTCCACTGAGATCAGCCATGCCTGGCTCAGAAGGCACCCAGCCACTACCTGTGGGCCCTGTGCCCATGGTATATTCGATCCAGCTCTCCTGCTGCTGCCTCCTAATTTTCCTCATATTTATGGTTGTGAGCCCCTGGGTTAGTGCCCTCCATCCACCTGGCCTTCCTCCCTGGGGCCCCGTGCAACCTGATGTCAGGGTAGCCTTCTCGACAGGCAGCTCTGTCAGTCCCCTGATGGAATACTTTCCTGGATCCCCTGTGAGGTGAGGACAATGTCCTGTGCTGGAAGGGGGCTGCAGGTCCAGCCACGTCTCCCTTTTCAGCATGGCCAGCACTCCCCTCAGTCCTCCTCAAGGAAGCTCTCCCCACTTCCTGAGCTTATAGCTCCCGCCTTAAAAACCAATATTGTTTTCTGTTTCTCCATGCCTTAGTTCATCCATGGCATGCATCTCAAGTCCTCTAGTTGGTGTTCAGCCATCCTGCTGGACTGTCTGTTCAAAGAGGAGGTGACCTGGGAGTGGTAACCTTCCCTCTCACCTCCCTCAGCCTGTCCCTGAGCCCTGGATCCAGCTGTCCCACTGAAGATTGAGGGACTTGAGCCAGCCCATCCTGAGCCCAGGCTCTGTGTCAACTATGTAGACAGATGTGTGCCAGGACGGTGGGCAGCTAGTATGGGTTAGGGGCAGGCAGTTTCTCTTTCTCATTCCTTCAGCCCCCCTCCCTCCCTGACTTAGCTCAGAGCAGCCTCCAAGCCCTGCATCTCAGGACTCTGTGGCCTGTACCTCCTGCCTTCCTTTGGTGACTTCAGTGGTTTCCAGTTCCTTCTACCTCCCATACCCACTCCCATGGCAGTTCCTGTGTCAGGGAAGGGCTTGTTCCCTTGTCTGTACTTCAACCTCTTCCTGTCCTGCACTGAGCCCACCCACCTTTGCATCTTCCATGGATGTGACTGGAAGCAAGCCCATCCATAGGGAACCTGTCAGCCAAATCGATCCAAGGAGGAGCCAATGAATTCGAGATCCAGGTTAGAGAACAAACCTACTCTGAAACCTCTTCCGTACTCTGTGATGATCTCACACTAAAACAGAAACAATAATAGCTTTCTGGACTGTCAGGTGGCATCTGTCTCTATTGACACTGTTGAATGCCTAGGTGCTGAGCTGGGACAGAAAGGGACGATGGCTCCTGCAGGCTAGAATGAACTGTTACAGCATAAGATCAAAGCGCTCTTTGAATTCGAGGCATAGAGTGAATAAATCTTGTCGAGAAAATACTCCCAGGTAGGGCTTACGAACATTGAACAGCAAAAGCTTTTTCAAGTGGGTTACTGAATGAAAAACTTTCTTTTAGGTTTTGTTTTAACTCTAGTTGACTTAATATACAGTGGTATATTCACTTTAGATGTAGAATAGAGTGATTCAGTAAGTTGATCTATTACTCCGTGCTCCTCATGAAAATCACACTCTTAATCCCCTTCACCTAGTCCACTCATCCCTCCATTCCCCTCCCCATCAGTCTGTTCTCTATTTTAAGAGTCTGTGGGGCACCTGTGTGGCTCAGTCAGTGAAGCCTCTGCCTTTGGCTCAGGTTATGATGCCAAGGTCCTGGGATCAAGCCCCACATTGGTTTCCCTGCTCAGAAAAGAGCCTGCTTCTCTCTCTCCCTTTGCCGGCTGTTCTGTCTACCATGCTCTTTCTTTAGCTCTCTGTCAAAGAAAGAAAGAAAAGAAAGAAAAAAATCTTTTGACAAAAAGTCTGTATTTTGGTTTGTCTCTTTATTCTCCTTTATTTTTTTTCCTTCCTTCAACTCTACATAAGAGTGACAGCCTATGGTATTGTCTTTCTCTGACTGATTTCACTTAGAATAACACTCTCTAGCTCCATCCATGTGGCTGCAAATGGCAAGATTTCATTCTTTTTTATGCCTAAGTAGTATTCCATCGTGTGTATGTGCACGTGTGTGTGGGGTTATCATTTTATTTATGAATTTATAAATAGACACTTGGGTTTCTTTCCTGTTGTTATATTGTAAATAACATTTCAGGAAACAGGGCTGCATATATCCTTTTCAGTTATTGTTCTCTTATTCTTTGGGTAAACACCAGTCGTGTGACCGCTGGATTGTAGGTACTTCTTTATTTAACTTTTTAAGGAACATCCATACTGTTTTCCATGGTGGCTGCAACAGGTTTCATTCCTACCAAGGGCATGAGTGTTTCTCTCTCTCCATATCCTCCCAACACCTGTTATTTTTTTTGTGCTATTGATGGGAGCCATTCTGATAGGTGTGATGTAATATCACATGGTACTTTGGATTTGCATTTCCCTGATGATGGGTGATGGTAAACATGTTTTCATGGGACATTTGACCTCTGTATTTCTTCTTTGGAGAAATGTCCATTCCTGTCTGCTGTTTATTATTTTTACTGGATTCTGTTTTTCAGGTCTTGAGTTTTATGAATTCTCTATCTTTTGGATAGATATCCCTTCATTCCATAGGATATTTGCAAATAAATTCTCCTTGTCAGTAGGTTATCTCATTATGATTCCTTTTTCATTATCCTCCCACGCAGAAAATTTTTATTTGGATGTAGTCCCAGTGGTTATTTTTTATTTTTTATTTTTTGCCTCAGGTAACAGGTTTAGAAAAATATTGGTATGGTCCATGTCAGTTACTGTCTGGGCCCTCTTATAGGATTTTAATGGTTTCAGGCCTTCCACTGAGGTCTTGAAAGTGTTTTGAGTTATTTGTCCGGATGGTATAAGAAAGAGGTCTCATTTCATTCTTCTGTGTGTAGTTGTCCAGTTTTCCCAACACCATTTTCTGTAGAGACTGTCCTTTTCCTCGTAGTATTCTTGCCTGCTTTGTGGAAGACTAATTGGTCAGGTAATTGTGGGTTTATGTCTGAGCTCGGATCCTGCTCCCTTGCTCGCTGTGTACATTTCTGGGCCAGTACTGTACTGTAAGGTTGACTACAGCTTTGTCATCCAACTTGACATCTGGAACTGTGACTCCTACAGCTTCGTTTCTCTTTCTCTAGATTGTGTTGACTTTTCAGTATCTTTGGTGGTTCCATACACATTTTTCGGATTGAGTTATTTGTTTTTTTTTAAACTTAAATTCAATGAGCCAACTTCTAGCACATCATTTGTTTCAGATGTAGTGTTCAATACTAGATCAGCTGTGTATCACGCCCAGTTCTCAGTGCATCCTGGGCCCTCCTTAATGCCCATCACGCAGTTACCCATCCCCCATCCTCCTCCCCTTCCAGAACGCTCAGTTTGCTTCTGTAGTTAAGAGTCTTTCATGGTTTTTCTCCCTCTCTGATGACTTCCCATCTAGTTTTGCCTCCCTTCCCTTAGGATCCCCTGTGCTGTTTCTTCTAGTTCACATGTGCATGAAACCATATGACCATTTTCTCTCTTCCCCATTGGGGTGCAGGTGTCACTACTGTTCATCTGTATGTTTGGGGGAAATATGCAGTAGTGCAGTTGTTGGGTTGTAGGAGGGTTCTATTTTTAACTTCTTGAAGAAACTGCATACCATTTTACAGCCGGGCTGTATGAGCTTGCATTCTCAGCAGCAGTGGAAGAGGGTTCCCCTTTCTATGCGTCCTCAACAACATTTGTTATTCCATGACCTGTTAATTTTACCCATTCTAACTGGGGCCAAGTGGTATCTCATGGCTTTGATTTGTATTTCCCTGAGGGCTGGTGATGTTGAACACTCCTTTGTGTGTCTCTTAATCACTTGTCTATGGTCTACAGGGAATACTTGTCCAGGTTTTCACCCATGTCTTGAGCTAGGGTTAGGGTTAAGATCGAGGAGCATAGAAGAGGGGATCTACTGATGTGAGGAGAGCATCACAGAAGTCTGATTTGAGGCCTACCATTACAGAGTGTTAGGCTCAGATTTTGTGTTTAGTATTTTAAGAAACATATACATAAACAGGGATCAACTGATTATTTCAAAAAGAATTCTCCCACTCTGAATTCTTTCTGGAGTTCCAAATGGGACCATTTGCTCGCTGAGTGGCAGGTTGAATCTTCGGGTATGGCTCAGGTGTGGAGGGCTTGGATGCCAGGGCTCTGGGGACAGAAGCCTGAAAACCCATCCTAGGGTTAGAGTTAGAGCCTAGGGGCCAGGCAGGACTCATCTGACAGAACTGAGGCGAGCTCCCCAGTGAATTGAGTTGAGGATGTGGGTCAGGCTGCATGCCAGGCACCGAGTTTGTGTCCATTGGGCCCCTGAATTTGGCAGTGGCCCCTGGTGGGCATGCAGATTTCTCCAGCACTGAGGGTTTTGTGGACCTCCAAATGTCATGGTTACCTTCTGGTTGGCAAGAGAAGTCCTCTGGTATGACTCAGGCGTCCACTATTTGTGAGACTCTGGGTCCCAGGCTTCTGGGGACAGAAGCCCAAAAATCCAACCTAGGGTTAGGGCCTAGGGGCCTGGCAGTCCTGATCTCTCCATGCTGAGCTGAGGTTCCTATGAACCTGAGTTGAGGGTATGGGTCAGTGTGAGTGCGAGATTCTAGGTGGGTGTTATGGGGGCCATTGAATGTTGTGTTGGCCTCCAGTGTGTATGCAGATTTCAGATCCTCTGAATGTTTGATGGAGTCCCAAATGGCACAGTTTCCTGCTGGCTGGCATGCTCAGTCCACCGATATGGTCCATGTGTACCTAATCTCTACGGCTTGGGGGCCAGGCCTCTGGGTACAAAGGTTTGAAATGCAACCTAGGGTTAGGGTTACGACCTAGGGGCCCTGCAAGCCCAACCTTGCAGTGCTGCAGCATGCTCCCTGGGTGACTGAGTTTAGGGCTTTGGTCAGTTTCACTGCCAGACTCCAGTTTAGCATCAAGGGAACTGCTGAATGTGACGTTCTTTCCTCTTATGCATGCTGATTTCTCCTGCTGTGAGAGTTTTGTGTAACTCCCAATAGTCATTGTTAACTTTTGGATAGCAGGTGGAGTTCTCTAGTATGGGTCTGGTGTCCTGATCTGTGGGCCTTGGGGCCCAGGAGTCTGGGTACAGAATCTTGACATTCCAAATGATGTTCTGGGCTAGCTTCTAGGGGTTCAGGAGGCCTGATCATGAGCCCTGTGTTGAGCTCCCCGGGGGGCTTAATTGAAGGCATGCATTTGTCTAAGTGCCCAACTCCAGGATACTGCCCAGTGTGCTGCCGCATGTTGGGATATCCCTGGGTAGGAAAGCAGATTTTTCCTGCACCGAGGGTTTTGTGGAGCTCCAAATGTTATGATTTCCTTTGTTTGGCACATGGAGTCCTCTGGCTTGTTATGGGGTACTCAATCTGTGTGATTTGGGGACTAGGACTCTGGGTACAGAAGTCTGAAAGGTCAACTTAAGGTTAGGGTTCAATGTTAGGGGCCCAGTAAGACTAATCTTAGAGCACTGAGTCAAGCTCCCTTGGTGGCTGAGTTGAGGGCGTGGGTCTGTCTGAGTGCACACCTCCAGGTTAGTGTCCAGGGGCTGGCTAAATGTGGGGAGTCCCCTAGTAGGTATTCAAGTTTCTCCTGCTCTCAGGGTTTTGTGGAGCTCCAAATGTCATGGTTTCCTTCTGGGACTCATGTGTCCCAAATACAGGGATTTGGGTAGAAATCTCCTGAGAATTGCCCAAAACCTCAGGAGACTTGGATTGAGGTCTCTGGTGATTTGGAAGAACTCTTCACGATCTTTGGAATGCATTCTTGGGCAATTTGTGCCAAGATTCCCAGGCAGCTACCCACGTTCTCCTGGGGTTTGGACCGAGATAGATTCCGCCCGTGCGGAGTGAGGACCGACACTGCCCCACCGCCCAGTGTCTCTACCTGCAGCTGTCCTGTGCGGCCGGTGGTAGGCGGGTGACTTGCAGCTTCTTGCAGCATCTAACCCTAGAGCTAAGCAAGGCCTCTGGTGACGGCAAGCTGCAGTGTCCCATCTCTAGCACCCCACGGCTCAGCCGCTGTGTCCAGCCGCGGCAGATGTGCCGGGTGTTGGTTCCACCTCTGGCATGGCAGGCAGCGACAGGCAGCCAAGCCACGCCCTTCCCCCCAGTCTGGCCCTGCATCTCCACACTGCCCACAAGCAGCCGCCAGCAGCACTGCAATGCCTTCAAGCACGCCTCCCACTGCAGCTGACTGCTGCCTCCAGTGATCAGCCCCTGCAATGCCCCTTTTTGCAGCATCTCCCGCTGCTGCCGCACCCAGCCCCTAGTGGTAGGAGACTGTGCAGCCACTCCCTGTGGAGTCTTCCATGGCTGCTCCCCAGGGCTTCTGGGGCAGTCCTCTGCGCTCGCCATGGAGGGCGATCACTGGGTCCGGCTGCACGCTCATGAGACACGGCCAGCGGTCACATGATTTCCCTGTGATCTTGCCCCTCTTGAAAGGAATTGTCACGAGCTTTGGACTGAGGTCTCTGGTGATGGGAACGCAGCTCCCCCAAGACCTGGAGTAATTTCCCAAGGGATTTTGGCAGACCCCAAAAGCTTGGGTTTGAGCCCCTGCCTCTCCTTGTCTTCGCAGCCTCTTGAAACGCGTTCTTATGAGATATCTCTGCAAATCCAAGGGATTGAAATTTGTGGTGGCCCAAGGTGTTCGTGCAGATTTCTGCTGCTCCGACTGTTTGACGGAGCCCCAAACAGCAGTTTCCTGCTGGCTCACAGGTGAGTCCACTGGCATTGCTCATGTGTACTGAATCTCTATAGCTTCGGGAACTGGCCTCTGGGTACAGAGCCCTGAAAATCAAAAATACGTTTAGGTTTAGGACCTAGGGACCCTGGAAACCCAAATTGCAGTGATCAGGGGAGCTCCCCGTGTGGCTCTGTTTAGAGCTTTGGTCAGTTTCAGTACCAGTGTCCGGGTGAGTATCCATGGGGCTGCTGAATGTGACATTGTTCTCTGGTAGGCAATCTGATTTCTCCTGCTAGCGGGTTTTGCATAGTTCCAAGTGTCATGGTTATCTTTGGGCTGGCAGGCAGAGTTCTCTGGTATGGATCTGGAGTCCTCAATCTGTGGCTTCGGGGCCGGGCTTCTGGGTAGAGAAGCCTGAAATTCTCCACGAGGGTTAGGGTTGGTTCCTAGGGGTTTGGCAGGCCTGAAATTCCAATGTTGAGTCGACCTTGAGTTGACGTTGAGTTGAGTTGAGTTGAAGGCGTGCGTTTGTCTGAGTGCCCAACTCCAGGTTATTGTCCAGGGGGCTGCGGAATGTTGGGATGTGCCCTGGTAGGCATGCGGATTTTTCTCACTCCGAGGGTTTTGTGGAGCTCCAAAAGATATGGTTTCCTTTTGGTTGGCCTGCAGTGTCCTCTGGTGTGGGTCTAGAGTCCTCAATCCATGGGGCTTGGGGCCCAGGACTTTGGGTACAGAAGTCTGAAATTTTAACTTAGGTTTAGGGTTCCGGCCTAGGGGCCCACTAGGCCCAGTCTTCCAGCGTGAAGTTGAGCTCCCTTGGTGGCTGAGTTGAGGGCGTGGGTCTGTCTGAGTGCACGCCTCCAGGAGGGGCCAAGGGGCTGCTGAATGGGGGGAGTCCCCTGCTAAGCATGCAGATTTCTTCTGCTCTGACAGAGTTGTGGAGCTCCGAATGTCATGGTTTCCTTCTGGCTGGAAGGCGGAGTTCTCTCATATGAATCATGTGTCCCCAATCTCTATGGCTTGGGGTCCAGGTCTCTGGGGACAGAAACCTAAAAATCCAAACTAGGGTTAGATTTAGGTTCTAGGGGTCCAGTAGGTCCAAACTGACAACAATGAGCTGAGCTGGAGCTTTGTTTCTGAGTTGAAGGAAGGGGATAAGAGATTTGAAAGAGCAGTGTGATGCTGGCGTGGAGCTCAGTGCACAGGGAGTGAAGGTGGCAAGCTTGGAGTTGGAAACACTGGTGTTCAGGGAGGTGGTTGTCCAGGTTACCAGCACACAGGGTCACTCGGCTGGTCTGACTCATCGGACCAGTTCCTGCCTTTGGAAGAGCAGCTTGAAGGGGGCTTGAAACCCTAGGCCACTTGAGGAATGATCTGGAAGGGACACCTGGGTGCACCAGTGTATGTAGACAAACCCAGGGAATTCCAGAGCTAATGATGAATACATTTCTGGAGCTGGAGTTTGCTTCTTTGTGAGTAGCATTGAGCTGGGGTAGAAAGCAGACTCTGGGTGTTACGAGTCACCGTGTCTGCTCGTAGACAGAGGGGTTGTCAGATCAGATAGCAGGGAGATGATGAGTCCATGGCAGTGGGTCATCCCTCCTGATGTGCAGGCCAGCTTGCTGGGGAGAGTGGGATGACAGAAAGCCAGTGCAGGGCTATGACCGCATGGGACCATGCTTTATTGGGCCCTCCTGGCTACAGTGTGGAGAACAGATGATACAGGTTTGAGGAAGGGCAAGGAAGGTCCATGATGAGCTTTCCAAGGAAGTCAGGCGAGAGATGGGCTCTAGCGTGGACCGAACAGGTAGCCTTGGAAGGAGTGGTTAGTCCTAGTCTGGGTACATTTTGAAGATAGAACTCACAGGACTTGTTGATGGGCTCAATATTGGGAATGAGAGAAAAGAGGAATTGAGGTAATGCCCACCTCTTGTTGGTTGTCCTGAGGGGAAGGAGGAGGGTTCTGGGGATAGGAGGTAGTCTGTGTTCAGCATGCTGAGGAAGATGCCTTCCATGGTGGATCTGCTGGGGAACAGTTCACATCTACGCCCTCAGCATCTTCCAAGTACAAGCCTCCCCCACTTTGCTCAAAGGAAGACATTTGTCTTTTTGGAAAGATCTATTTCATTCCCCAGCTTCAGTAGCAGGAAGCAAGCTGAAGAGGATTTCCCTTTTAGGAAAAAAGTCAAAGAGTGGGCATTGTGTTCAGCCTCTGTTTTGTGGGGAACCGCTACAGAGGCGACATGCACCCCACACAGCTCCTTTCTGGGCGCTGCTCTCCGTGTCCAGCCGCCAGCGCTTTGAATTGTGTCTGTGAGCATCTGTGGTGCTTGATCTCCATTCGTTTTGGGTATCCATTAGGATGTTGTGTCCAGAGGCATAAGGAGAGGCAAATAAAAGGAACTTTTGGTGTCTGATCATGCTCACTCATTTTTCTGTGGAAATGAATGGTGATTCCTTCTTCAGTTGACACCATTTCTGCGGTGAATGATTTCCTAGGAACACTGTACTTTCAAGTAGTGAGGGGCCTGTACCCCATCCTGCAGACTTAGCTTTTGTCTCTATGCTGCACAGAAAACCCCATGACTTGTGGATTGTATCACTCCAACATGGCACCTTTGACCACCTTCACCCCTGTGCCCCCTTCCCTGAATCTAGCAACCACCCATCTGTTCTCAGCATGGAGGCATTCATTCCTTTTTAATTCCGTGTGGAATGTCCATGAGAGCCTCTGGTGTTTGTCTTTCTGTGTCTGAGTTACTTAGCATGATGCTCCCAAGATCGATGTTTCCATGTCTGGTTCTTGTGAATACTGCTGCAGTGATCTTGGGAGTGCATCTCTCTTTTGGAGGGGTTTTTGTGTTCGCCAAAGAAATACTCAGTAGAGCAATGACTGGGTCATCTGGTAGTTGTGCTGTTTCTTCCTGCAACCTCCACATTGTTTGTCACAGTAGCTGCACCAATTTCCCTTGTGTGCGCACTCTTGCTCACACCTGGTGTCTGTCTCTGGGTTGATTGCTGCTCCAAACATTGAGTGGTGAGAGCTGATGGCGGTTTTGACTTATGTTCCCTCATGATGATTCGTGATGTGGAACAAGTTTTTCTGTGTCTGTTGGTCACCTGTGTGCCGTCTTTGGAAAGTATCTATTCACATATTCTCCCGGTTTTATGTCACTTTTTAGTTTTGATTGTTATGAGTGTTTTGTGTATTTGGGATATTAGCCTCTTCTCACACAGAGGATTTGCAGATATTTTTTCTCAATGGGTAGGTCACCTTTTAAATCTTTCGTGGTTTCTTTTTCCAGGCAGAAATTTCAGTTTGATGTTGTTCCACTTGTTTATTTTTGCTTATGTTGCCTTTGCTTTTGGCTTCCAACGTAAAGACTCTTTGCTGAAACCAGTGTCAAGAAACTCACTACCCTGTGTTGTCTTCCTGGGAGTTTATGGATTCAGGTCTTATGTTCAAGTCATTTATCCATCTAAAATTTTTGTGGTGTATGAAGGTGATCTAACCACATTGCTCTGCATTCAGTGTGCAGTTTTCCCAGTACCGTTCACCAAAGAGACAGTCTTTTTCCACTGTATATATCCTGCTGCTGTGTCATAAGTTAAGTCCATACATGTGTCTTTCTCTGAGATTTCTACTCTGTGCCATTGACCTGTGCATCTGTTTCTATGCCAGTGTCATACTGTTTTGCCAATTATAGATTTGCAATCTAGTTTGAAATCCAGGGGTGTGGTGACTGCAGCTTTCTTTCTCCAGATTGCTTTCAGTATTTGGGGTCTTTTGTGATTCCACGTGAATTTCAGGACTCTCTTCTATTTCTTTGAATAATGCCATTGGGATTCAGTTAAGGATTCCATCACATCTACAGATTGCTCTTGGTATGATGGACATGTTAACATTATTAACTTTTCCAGTCACTGAGCATGGGCTGTGCTTCCATTTATTTGTGTTGTCTTCTATTTCTTTGACCCATGCATTCACCCCCTGCAAACATACATGTTCTTCCTTTCTTTTCCACCATGTGTACAATGTAACAAGTCTTTCTCATTCTTGGTTACTGTTATCCCTCAGTATTTTTCTTTCATGCAATTGAAAATGGCATTGCTTTTTTAGTTTCTCTTATGAAAGTTTGTTTTCGGTATATAGAAATGCATGAAGCTGGGGTGCCTGGGAGGCTCCATTGGTGAAGCATCTGCCTTTAGCTCAGGTCATGGTTCTCTGATCCTGGGATAGAGTCCCTCCTCAGGCTCCCCTGCTTAAGGGGAAGCCTTCTTCTTCCTCTCCTTCTGCTGTTTCCCCCTGCTCGTGCTCATGTTTTCTCTCTCTCTGTCAAATAAATACATAAATAAAACCTTTACAAAAAAGTAATGCAACAAGTCTCTGTATATTGACTTTGTATCCTGCAGCTTTACTGAATTTGTTTAATTCTCACAGTTTTCTAGTGGAATCTTTAGGCATTTCAATATATAGTATCATGTCATCTGTTTTATTTTTAAATAAAAATAAATAAAACAGTTTATTTTTACCATAAAACAATTTATTTATTTAAATAAATAAAACAGTTTTATTTTTCTCTTTGGATTTCTTATCTTTCTTTCTTCCTTTTTTGTTGGTCTAAATACTTTGGCAAAGGCTTCCAATACCATGTTGAATGAAAGTGGTAAGAGTGGGCATTTTTGTCTTGTTCTTGATCTGAATGGAAAAGTTCTCAGTTTTTCACCCTTGAGTGTAATGCCAGCTGTGGGCTTTTCACATAGGGTCTTTGGCTGGTTGAGGTTTGTTCAGTCAACACCCAGATGGCTTAGAGTCTTGATCCTAAATGTATATGGAATGTTGTCAAGTGTTCCTTCTTTATCGATTGTAACAATCCTAGGACTTTTCTCTTTTACTTTGTTAAGGTGATGGATCACTCTGGTGGATGTGCAGTGCAGATGTGGAATCATCTTTGCATCCCTGGAATAAATCTCACCAGATCATGTTGTGTGATTGTCCTGATATATTGTTGAATTCAGTTTGGTGATAATTTGTTGAGTATTTTTGCATCTGTGTTGATGAGGGATATTGTCCTTTGCAATTCTTGAAGGGTCCTTGTCTTGTTTTGGAAGCAGGGAATGCTGCCTTCATAAAATGAGTTCAGCATAATGCCCTCATCCATGTCAATCGCAATGTGTATTCATCCCTTCTGATGATGGAGTAATCATCCATTGTATGTCTGAACCACATCTTCTTTATCTATTCATCTGTTGAAGGATGTCCTGGCTCTTTCCACAGTTTGGCTCTTTTGGACATTGCTGCTATGAACATTGGGGTGCATATGCCCCTTCTTTTCACTACGTCTCTATTTGGGGTAAGTACCCCAGAGTGCAATTGTTAGGCCGTAGGGTAGCTTTCTATTTAACATCTTGAGAAAACTCCATACTGTTTTCCAGAGTGGCTGTATGAGCTTCCCTTTCCACCAACAGTATATGATGGTTCTCCTTTCTCCACATCCTCACCAACACTTGCTGTTTCTTGTGTCATTAATTTTTGCCATTCTAACAGGTGTAATGTGGTATCTCATTATGATTGTGTTTTGTATATCCCTGATGGCAAGTGACATGGAGCTTTTTTTCATGTGTTTGTTCACCATTTGTGTGTCTTTCTGGGAGAAGTGTCTGTTTATGTCTTCTGCCCATTTCTTGACTGGATTATTTGTTTTATGGGTGTTGACTTGAGCCCTTTCTCTAGCCCTTTATCTGACATGTCATTTGCAAATATCTTCTCCCATTCTGCACATTGTCTTTTACTTTTGCTGATGGTTTCTTCTGCTATGCAGAAGTTTTTTATTTTGATCAAGTCCCAAAAGTTTATTTTTGCTTTTGTTTCCCTTCCCTTTAGAGAAGTGTCTTACATGAAATTGCTGTGTCTGAGGTCCACGGGGTTGCTGCCTGTGTTCTCTATGATTTTGCTGTGAGACAGGAATTAATCATCTGTCTTTCCTGATTGTATTGGAGCCCTCTCTCTATCTTGATCAGTCTAGCTAAAACTTTGTCAGTTTTATTTATCTTTCCAAATAAAGCAGCTCTTAGTGTCATTGATCTTTGGTCTTTTTTGTCTCCATTGGATTTATTTCTACATTCCTTTTTGTTCTTTCTTTATTTCTTCCGTTTGGGGGCTTTGTTTTTTTTTCTCCACTTCTCTTCCATATAAGATTTTGTTGTCTGTTGGAGAACTTTCGGGTGGATTGACAAGGACCTGGATTTCTATGAACTTCCCCCTTAGAGCTAGTTTTGCTGCATCCCATAACTTTTCATAGGTGCTCTTTTTCATTTGTCTCAAGGTAGTTGTCTTTTTTTTTAAATTTATTTTTTTATTGTTACTTAAATTTTTTTCCAGTGTTCCAAGATTCATTCCGCATTCCCCACACCCAGTGCTCCACGCAATAGGTGTCCCCAGTACCCACCACCAGGCTCTTCCATCCATCCACCCCCCTCCCTCCAAGTCCCTCAGTTTGTTTCTGTGTCCAAAGTCTCTGTTGTTTCGTTTCTCTCTCTGGATGACCCTACTTCCCATTTACTTTCCTTCTCCCACTGTCCTCCAGGTTACCCCTCAAGTTGTCTCAAGGTAGTTTTAAAATTTCTTTGGATTTCTTCCTTGACTCTTGGTTGTTAAGCAGGGTGTTGCTAAATTTCCACAGATTTCTGACTGTCCCATTTTCTTCTTGTGACTGGTTTCTACTTTCATACTATTGTGGTTGGACAAGATTTGAACCCGAGTGTGAAGGGAGCATTCAGCTTAAAGGTTAATTTCCTGGGATTTTTTTCTGAGGGAACACCATGTGTTCCTTTGGGACAGAGGAAAGTTTTGTGAGTCTGGGTGAGAGAGGTCAAGCCTTGTGAGAATTACTACCCTGCAGGCTGGCGTATGACCACTCACACTGTAGCCCTGATGGACTTGCACTTCCTTAGAAACATTTTGAGGAGGAGCTTGGGTGGCAATCTCTAACAGAAAGGTGCCAGGTACGGTCATGGCATGGCCCCAAGTCAGCAAGGAGGGTGTATGGTAAATTGGGGGATCATAATGCAACTTTCTGTTGGAAGAGGTAAAAACGGGGTATGGTGAGTTTCATGACAATAGCTGAGTTCCCAAGTGACCCACTGGGTACTGGTGGTGGGTGTGGGTGTGTAGCGGGACCTGTGGATCTCTCTCCTCAGAACCTGTGGAATTCTGGGAAACCCTCCTGTCTGTTAAGTTGTGTGGAGACATGTACATAGCGGTCTCCGGCCAGGCACGAGGTAACACTGGACCACCACCAGAGTGGCAGTGGGTGTTGGGAGCCACTGCTCGGTTTCCTTGAAAATGGATTGGGATGTGGTGACTGTGATTCCTAGCAGCCGCTTGGGGAGAGGAGGGCGGTGGTTGTGCACACTTCCTAGGTTGTGGTCAGGATCAGTTTGGAGCCCACTCCCTCCCTTCCTTCCTCCCTTCCTCACTTCCTCACTCCTTTCCTCTCTTCCTCCCATCCTTCTTTCCTTCCTTCTCTCCTTCTTTATTTCTCTATTTCTTGTCTTACACTTTACTTGTTGGGAAGCTATTTTTCTTGTCAAAATATATGCAGTGTGGACTTCATTGATGATTTCTTCATACTCTTTATTAGGACTTTTCTCTGACATCTTTATTTCTGTTAATGAGTAGCTGGATCTATAGCTTTCAACAGGTTGAACATTTGGGGAAAACTACTTAAGTAGGATTATATTCTTCCATCAAATACCACGTTGTATCTGATTTTCTTCTTTTGTGATGTTCTCAGTTGTGATGATTGATATCTGTATTTCCTTTTCAATGGTAGGTTTATTAAAGTGAACTGAATTTCTCTTAAAAGTGTGGATTGTAAATCATCCATATATGGTATATATATGTAAACATATGTTTATATATAATATATAAATATATAATAAATAATGTTTATATATTATATATAAACATATATGTTTGTTTTATATATTTATGTATTATATATAAACATATGTTTATATATTTATATATTTATATATGTAACAGATGTTTAAAGAAATGCATCTGTTGGAAGCAACAGTTGGAACAGGGCATAAATATTATTAAATCCCATTCGGAGTTAATGATTCAATCAGACCTAAGTTTAAATATACCTTTAATATACTAAAGAATAAACTGTCAAAAGTACTATGATTATTAGTTTCCGAGCTTTCTATCATGTTCCATTGATCTGTGACAGGGACTTCTTCCCCCACAGTTCATCTTCCCACCTATCGACTTAGACTCATTTTTCTGGACGTCCTACCTAGTGGAAAGTGTCACGCTTTTCTGTTTGTAGAGTTACAGCTGTTCTTTTCTTGGCTCTCTTCTTGAGTTTGCAGGTGTCCAGAATGGTTTGATAGCTATATAGGTAAGTTCCTTGGGGCAGAAGAAATGAAATTCTCCTACTCCTTTGCCACCCTGGACTCTCTCTTCTTCTTTCTCCAGACTGCTTTGGGTATTTGGGGTCTTTTGTGATTCCATACGAGCTTTATGACAGGCTTCTATTTCTTTTAATAATGCCACATAGACCACATACTAGGTCACAAATCAGGGCTCAACTGATACCAAAAGATTGAGATTATTCCCTGCATTTTCTCTGACAACAATGCCTTGAAACTGGAACTCAACCACAACAAAAAGTTCAGAAGAAAATCAAACACTTGAAAGATAAAGACTATCCTACTCATGTATCTTTGGATCAACCAGGAAATCAAAGAAGAACTTAAACAGTTCAATAAGAATGAAGATACATCGATCCAAAACCTATGGGATACAGCAAAGGCAGTCCTAAGGGGGAAATACATAACCATCCAAACCTCACTCAAAAAAATAGAAAAATCCTGAATACACCAACTCTCTTTACACCTTGAAGAACTGGAAAATCAATACCAAATCAAGCCAACCCCACACACAAGACAGGAAGTAATTAAGATTAGAGCAGAGATCAATGAATCAGAAACTAAAGGTACAGTAGAACACATTAACAAAACTAGAAGCTGGTTCTTTGAAAGAATTAATAAGATCGATAAACCATTGGCCAAACTAGTCCAAAAGAAAAGGGAGAAGACCAAGATTAATAAAATTATGAATGAAAGGGGAGAGATCAGGACTAACACCAAGGAAATAGAAACAATCATCAGAAATTACTATCAACAATTATATGCCAATAAGTTAAACAGCCTAGAACATATGGATGCATTCCTGGAAACCTATAAACTTCCAAGACTGAAACAGGAAGAAATGGACAATCTGAATAGACTAATATCTAGTAACAACATTGAAGCAGTGATCCAAAACTTCCCCCCCAAAAGAACCCAGGACCTGATGGATTCCCTGGGGAATTCAACAAAACATTCAAAGAAGAAATAATACCTATTCTCCTGAAGCTGCTTCAAAAAATAGAAACAGAAGGAAAACTTCCAGACTCTTTCTATGAAACCAGCATTACTCTAATCCCCAAACCAGAGAAAGATCCCACCAAAAAGGAGAACTTCAGACCAATATCCCTTATGAATGTAGATGCCAAGATTCTTAACAATATCCTTGCTAATAGGATTCAACAGTACATTAAGAACATTATCCACCACACCCAAGTGGGATTTATCCCTGGGATGAAAGTGTGGTTCAACATTCAGGAAATAATGTGATAGAACAAATAAATAAGAAAAGAGAGAAGAACCGCATGGTCCTTTCAATTGATACAGAAAAAACATTTGACAATATACAATATCCATTCCTGATTTAAACTCTTCAAAGTATAGGGATAGAGGGAACATTCCTCAACCTCATAGAATCTATCTACAAAAAACTCACAGTGAATATCATTCTCAATGGGAAAAAACTTACAGCCTTCCCACTGATATCAGGAATAAGACAAAGATGTCCACTCTCACCACTACTGTTCAACAATGTGTTAGAAGTCCTAGCAACAGCAATCAGACAACAAAACGAAATAAAAGGTATTCAAATCGGCAAAGAAGAAGTCAAGCTCTCTCTCTTCACAGATGACATGATACTCTATATGGAAAACCCAAAAGACTCTATCCTCAAACTACTAGAACTCATACAACAATTCAGTAATGTGGCAGGATACAAAATCAATGCACAGAAATCAGTTGCGTTCTTTTTTAAAAACAATTTATTTTATTTTCCAGTGTTCCAAGATTCATTGTTTTTTTTTTTAAAGATTTTAATTTATTTATTTGATAGAGAGAAACACAGCTAGAGAGGGAACAGAAGCAGGGGGAGTGAGAGAGGGAGAAGCAGGCTTTCTGCCGAGCCGGGAGCCTAATTTGGGACTCGATCCCGGGTCTCCAGGATTATGACCTGAGCCGAAGGCAGTTGCCCAACCAACTGAACCACCCAGGTGCCCCTCAGTTGCGTTCTTATACACTAAATGAAAATATAGAAAGGGAAATCAGAGAATTGATTCCATTTACTATAGCACCAAAAACCATAAGATACCTAGGAATAAACCTAACTAAAGAAGTTAAGGATCTGTACTTGAGGAACGATAGAACACTTCTGAAAGAAATTGAAGAAGACACAAAAAGATGGAAGAGCATTCCATGCTCGTGGATCGGGAGAATAAACATTGTTTAAATGTCTATACTTCCCAGAGCAATCTATGCTTTCAATGCCATCCCGATCAAAATTCCACCAACATTTTTCAAAGTGTTGGAACAAACAATCCTAAAATTTATACAGAACCAAAAAAGACCCCGAATTGCTAAGGAAATGTTGAAAGAGAAAAACAAAGCTGGGGGCATCACATTACCTGATTTCAAGCTTGATTACAAAGCTGTGGTCACCGAGACAGTATGGTACTGACACAAACACAGAAAAATAGACCAATGGAACAGAGTAGAGAGTCCAGATATGGGCCCACAAATCTATGGTCAAATCATCTTTGACAAAGCAGGAAAAAATATCCAGTGCAAAAAAGACAGTCTCTTCAATAAATGGTGCTGGGAAAATTGGACAACTTCGTGTAGAAGAATGAAACTAGACCATTCTCTTACACCACACACAAAGATAAACTCGAAATGGATGAAAGACTTCAACATGAGGCAGGAATCTATCAAAATCCTAGAGGAGAACATAGGCAGTAACCTCTTTGACATCGGCCACAGCAACTTCTTTCAAGACACGTCTCCAAAGGCAAAGTAAACAAAAGATATAATAAACTTTTGGGACTTCATTAAAATAAAAAAACCCTTCTGCACAGCAAAGGAAACAGTCAACAAAACAAAGAGGCAACCCATGGAATGGGAGAGGATATTTGCAAATGACACTACAGACAAAGGGCTGATACCCAAGATCTATAAAGAACTACTCAAACTCAATATCCAAAAAGAAGATGAGCACATCAAAAAATGGGCAGGAGACATGAAGAGGCACTTCTCCATAGATGACATACAAATCGCTAATAGATATATGTAAAAATGTTCATCGTCACTAGCTATCAGGGAAATTCAAATCAAAACCACACTGAGATACCACCTTACACCAGTCAGAATGGCCAAAATTAACAAGACAGGAAACAAGTGTTGGAGAGGCTGTGGAGAAAGTGGAACCCTCTTACACTGTTTGTGGGAATGCAAGTTGGTACAGCTGCTTTGGAAAACAGTGTGGAAATTCTTTAAAAAATTAAAAATAGAGCTACCCTATGACCCTGCAATTGCACTACTGGGTATTTATCCCAAAGATACAGATGTAGTGAAAAGAAGGGTCATATGTACCCCAATGTTCATTGCAACAATGGCCACAATCGCCAAACTGTGGAAAGAGCCAAGCTGTCCTTCAACAGATGAATGGATAAAGATACAGTCCATATATACAATGGAATATTATGCCTCCATCAGAAAGGATAAATACCCAACTTTTGTAGCAACATGGACCAGATTGGAAGAGATTATGCTGAGTGAAATAACCCAAGCAGAGAAAGTCAAGTATCACCTGGTTTCACTTACTTGTGGAGCATAAGGAGTAATGTAGAGGACAGTAGGAGAAGGAAAGGAAATGGGAAGTGGGGTAAGTCGGGGAGGGAGATGAAACATAAGAGACTTTGGACTCAGAAACAAACTGAGGGTCTTGGAGGGGAGGGGGTGAGGAGATGGGCGAGCCTGGTGGTGGGTACTGAGGGCACATATTGCATGGAGCCCTGGGTGTGGGGCATGGACAATGAATCTTGGAACACTGAAAAATAAATAAATTAATTAAAAAAAAAAGAACCTGGGGGTGAGGTGGGCAGATGGATGTATTGAGTTCTGGCCTCCAAATACATCTCAGCAGAGCACGTGAAAGCAGGACCAAGGACAGCTAGGCTGTGAGACCCAGCTTCAAGGAAGGAGAGTGCCTGGAGTGAACAGGAGAGGGAATAGTTTTTGACTTTTCTTGAGCAGTCCAGAGGCTGGCCAAGAATGCCCATCAGAAAAGTAAGACAGTGGCTGCAGGAATGGGAAGGACCAGGCTGCTCGCCCTGGGTGAGTTGGGAAGCTGTTGGAAAGGGTGGCCCTGGGTCTCCTGTGTTCCGCATATGCCAAGTCGTTGGTTGGGCCCGGGGCTGGAGACTTTCTTTAAAGACTTTTCTGTATACGAACATGCGCTTGGGAAAACAAGTGTTAAGTAGAAGTTGTTGCTCAGATAAAACTCGCTGTATCCACATCTGCAATGGACACTGCTTTTTGTATTGAGATGGGTGCTAATCGTAGTTACTATCAGAATTCTACCTGAACTTCTAACTTGTAGGGTCAGGTCCAAGTCAAACCCTCTCTGGGGATAAACATCTTAGTTAATGAATCATGCACACAGGCCATTAAAGGAGGGAGCGTGTGCCCAAGACGTCATTACAGTTTTTTCCTAGAAAGGGCTCCCTGCGAGGGACGGGTTCTTTCCTAAGTGTAATTGGCTTATCATTTAATGTCCTCATGTACCCCAACACCCATCCCATTAAAACACAAATGTTGGGGCACCTGGGTGGCTCAGTCATTAGGCATCTACCTTTTCAACTCAGGTCATGATCCCAGAGTCCCAGGATCAAGCCCTGCATTGGGCTCCCTGTTCAATGGGAAACCTGCTTCTCCCTCTCTCACTCCCCCTGCTTGTATTGGCTCTCTAGCTGTGTTTCTCTCTGTCAAATAAATAAATAAAATCTTTAAAAGAACCACACAGGGTGCCTGGGTGGCTCAGAGGGTTGAGTCTCTGCCTTCAGCTCAGGTCATGATCTCAGAGTCCTGGGATTGAGCCTCATGTTGGGTTCTCTGCTCGGTGGGGAGTCTGCTTCCCCCTCTCTGCCTGCCTCTCTGTTTACCTGTGATCTCTCTCTCTCTCTCTCTCTCTCTCTCTCTCTCTGTGTCAAATACATAAATAAAATCTTAAAAAAAAAGACACACACACAAATGTTAACTCTGTGTGTGGTGCATAAACAATGAATATTGGAACACTGAAAATAAAATAAAATATAAAAAAATAAAAAATAAAATATCCATCAGGACAAAAAAATAAATAAAACCCAAATGTTAGATTATTTATTTATTTGTGGGAGAGCGTGAGAGAGAGATTATGAGCAGGGGAAGGAGAAAAGGGAGAAGCAGACTCCCCATTGAGCAGAGAGCCCAAAGTGGGCTTCAGTCCCAGGACCCTGCGGTCTTGACCTGAGCAGGAATCAGATGCTTATTTGACTGAGCCACTCAGTCATCCCTAAAACACAACTGTTAAAATTTGTTTCTTGGGAAATTATTCTACAAAAAGGATATTGGAAAAATTCTGATCACATATGTATATTCATTATTATTAAATTATTATTGGCAAGGTGTTCACATTTACCCTTCTAAAGACACTGGATTAGGATATTTTAGCCTCTGCCAAAGGAATAAAAATATTGAAGGGTGGATCTAGGCAATCCTAAGCCAAAAACCTCTCCTTGATAATATTTTATAAGGGGGAAAAAAGCCTTCCCTGGGATTAGCATTCTTTCAGTGAAGCCCTATATAAAACCACCACCAGGCTGGCCCCTTGTAAGGTCCAAGAAAACAGAAGAGCATTCCCTGGAGGCTGTGGGATCATTTGGAGATGTGGGTTTGATTTCATGGCAGCTAAAATTCCTAGGCCTTCCTGCATGTCCATTAACTATTTGTTAATCGTCCTTTTAAATGCTTTTTAACTATCAAAAGCCTCTGTGTAACATTTGCTTTTCCCGTCAATGCTCTCTGTTCAGGGTTTCCAGAGCATTCTTGAGCGAAGGCACAGTGTGAAGTGTCATTTGGAGAGACACTCACACAATTCCTCCAGTTTCCAAAGTGCTTTTAAATTGCCAATTGCTCTGAAACACCGAGGACTAATTCTGACAGAGTCCAGAAGGGGATGATGACTTCATGGGAAGCTGACCCAAAGGGGAAGGCATATCGGTTTTACCCCTGACAGTGTCCCTTGAACAACAGCCACATCATCTTCCCACCACTGGTGAGTGCAGGTGCTCTGACGGGGCTGTGGGGGTGGGGAGTGTGATTGGGGGGATAAGAAGGCCTGCTGCCCTGAGAGCTCAAGGAGGGCTCCCCTTAGCCTAGGAAAGAATTCCTGAATTCTCAGGGTGCTTTCTCACCAAGTTGCATCTGATTGGTGGGGCCCTGGTGACATGC
>PITA01021193.1:0-33147 GCA_004023965.1 Spilogale gracilis | reverse complement strand
AAAAAAATACAATCGATGTTCATTTAAATTTGCTCATACATTCGCGGATTTCTTTGCCCTGCCTTACCTCCTATATCTCAGACATCCATCCCATCTGGGGCCATTTATTTCTGCCTCAATGACAGTCTTTAGAATTTTCTCTGCGGAAAGCCTGCTGGTGATGGCTCTGGTAGATGATTACATTTTTAGAAAATAACTTTGAAGATATGATGTTGTTTTTTCACTTCCATCCCTCTTGATGAGATGACAATTTCAGAAAAACCATTGCTCCTTGGAAGGTAATTGCCCCCCCTCCCCCATTGGTTTTGAAAGCTTTGCATTGTTTTTAGTGGTTTCGATTGTTTTGTTCACCAGGACACTTTTAAATGAGTGTGTTTTTTAGCTGTTGGGCTTCCTGAATTTGCCGTTTGTTATCTCAGACTGGTAAAATTCCTCACCTTTATCTTCTCAAATACTGCTTCTGTTGCTTTCTCTCTCTCTCTCTCTCTCTCTCTCTTTCTCTCTCTCTCTCTCTCTCTCTCTCTCTCTCTCTCTCTCTCTCTCTCTCTCTCTTGTTTTTCCTCTTCTTCTGGTCCTCAGATCACACACGGGATAGACTCTCTCACTGTCTCCTTGTCTATTCTCTTCACTTTTGCTTTATCCTACAAACTATTTGAAGAGCATTTCCATAAACTTCCATTGAGTCTGATCCACCTAACTCCCTGTGAGGTAGGGAAGGAAGAGTTCCTCCTTTGCCAACAAAGACAAGCAAGGCAAAGGTATTTTGCCAAGCTCCCTGGTGGAGCAGGAAGGCAGGGAGGCAAGTGGCAGCCAAGCTGCAGTAAGATCTACTCAAAAAAGTTCAAGTTCCAAGGACAGACAGCCAGGGAGGGGCATGAGTCCTGGACCCACTACTCTCTAGCTTAGGGACCTTGGAGAAGTCACTTAATCACTTCTTGCTGGGATTTCTCCACTTGCAAAATGGGAACCATAATAACTGCCTTGCAGGGGTGTTGGGGGATGCTCATGGGATAGCATATGCAAAATTCCTGGCACCCAAGAGGCATTCAATAAATATTTGATGAATGAATTAATAAAGTGTTCAGCCAGGTTTGGCGCAGTCTCTCAATCAATGTTAGCTACTGCTATTCTGTTTATATTTTATTTATATATAAACACACTACAGTTTGTTGCTATCAAGATTGTTATTTCCGCAAGGCCCTCAGAATTTGGGAACCTGTCAGGTGTCCAGCCCCTGCCCCTCCGGGCTCCCCCAGACGTGCCCAGCGCCCACCGCAGGACGCTACCCGCCCCGCCATAAATCAGGCCCCAGGGCCTGTAATTAACATGCCGCACTGGGCCGGTCTGGGGCGCCCCGCCCACCCTATCCCTGGGGCTTCCTGCACCCTCTCCTCTCCAGGAGGGGGAGGGAAGGTGCAGGGAGCTGGGGGGTCTCCCCAACCCCCTGATTTATCGCCCTCTGTGTGAAGGAGATTTACGAGCTAAGACCCGGAGAGGGGAGTCTGGCAGGAGATACCTGGAGCGGGATGGCCAGAGGTGAGGGAGGCGGGTGGTCACCCACGTGAATCCTGGGGTTGGATCCAGACCTCCTGCAGTGTTCTGGTATCTATTTACAGTTTTTTAGGAAGTCTCAGGGAAACGGAGTTCCTCCTGACAACAGCACCTGCTTAGGGTGGGTCTAGGGAGTGGAGAAAGAGAGCAGAGTCTTCAGGCAGATGTCTCTCTTAGCTTTAGGACAGTCCTTTGCCAAGTGACTATTCTTAAGCCCCTTCCACAGATGAGGAAACCAAGCCTCCCAGAGGATAAGCAGTTTGGGGAGGTTGGGTGTATGGGCTGTATTCTTTGTGAGATTAGGTAAGGACACATGGGAGATGAACAGGACTACCAGGTCTCCCTCTCCTGGGAATATTCCTGACACAGTGCATGGTGAGGTCCCAGACACTACTAGAAAGATCTTTCTCTCACTTCCTTTTCTTTTTTTTCCTTTTTTATTTAAAAAAATATATTTTATTTATTTATTTGACAGAGAGAGAGAGAGAACACAAGTTGGGGGACTGGAAGAGGGAAAAGCAGGCTTCCTGCTGTTCCAGGGAGTCTGATGCGGGGCTCGATTCCAGGACTCTGGGATCATGACTTGAGCTGAAGGCAGACGCTTAATGACTGAGCCACCCAGGTGACCCCCTTCCCTCCTTTTCTTGAGAGTACAGAGGGAGAGAGAAAGGGAGAAGCAGACTCCCTGCTGAGCAGAGAGCCTGATGAGGGCCTGGATCCTGGCACTGTGAGATCATGACCTAAGCCAAAGGCAGATGCTTAACAGACTGAGCCACCCAGGTGCCCTGGAAGAAAGATCTTTCAATGGATTTTGAACTAGACAGACTCAGGTTCAGCTCCCAGCTCCACCTTTGATCAGCTGGGCATCTGTAGGTAAGTTATTTAACCTCTCTGAGCCTTGGTTTTCTCATTTAAAACATTAGGAAAACAAACTCCTCCTCACTGAGTGGTGTGAAGGTTAAATAAGATAAAATATAAAATGCACTTAAGACAACTTCTAGTCTCCTATATAAAGACTCTGTATAGCAAATATTTCTTGCCAGGGCACTGGGTAGAAGTTTGTTTTTGTTTGAGTGAGCTACACGGTCCACATCAGAAGCACTCAGGGTGGAATTCCATAGACTCTAAGAATCCTTTTTTTTTTTTCTTAAAGATTTTATTTATTTGACAGAGAGCGAGAGAGACAGTGCATACACAAGCAGGGGGAGCGGCAGGCAGAGGGAAAAGCAGACTCTCTGCTGAGCAAGGAGCCTGATATGGACTCAATCCTAGAATCCTGGGATCATGACCTGAGCAGAAGGCAGCCACTTAACTGACTGAACCACCCAGGCGCCCTGACTCTAAGAACCTTGAGACAGAAAGATAATCATCTTATTCAGGGCCCTGAACCTTGGCTAACTTCAGGTGTGGGGGTGGGGGTGGTCTCTACATCCCCCCCAAATTCATTCATCAGTACTTACGGAATATCTACCATGTGTCAGACACTGTTCTAGTCTAGAGAGCAGTAAATGAAACAGACAGCAGACCCTGTCTTCATGGGGGGAGAAAGACAAATAAATAATATGTAGTTTTTCTAAAATGTTACATTTAGGGGCGCCTAGGTGTCTCAGTCCATTAAGTGTCTGGCTTCCACTCAGGTCATGATCCCAGGGTCCTGGAATCCAGTATCCAGCTCCCTGCACTGATGGGGAGTCTGCTTCTTCTCCTCTCCTTCTGTCCCTCCCCTGCTCTTATGCGTGCATGTGCTCTCTCTCCTTCTCTCTTAAATAAAGAAAATCTTTGAAAAAAATGAAAAAAACGTTACATCTATAGGCTTTTATCAGAATGTCAGGGGAATCGATAACCCCAAAATGGTTAAGAATCACCAGTCTAGTCCAGTACCCTAAAGGGGAGCTCCAAATCATAGGACCAGCCAGGACTTGAGTCAGTCTCCAGGAGTCCAGGGTCCCTCTGTCCTGCACCTTTCACCTCAGAGGGCAGGTGATCTGAGGCCCACTGGGTGCCGTGTGTGTAGTGTGGGCTCATATTTTGTTGGTGGATTTCATCACAGAGCCAGGCCCTCAGGGCTCACCTTCACCTCCACCGAGTCCTGGCACTTCACTCTTCACAGGACCCCACCCTCTGTGTCTATAATGAAAGCAGAAGTCATGTGGGGGCTGGGGCAGGGAAATCCCCAGCTTCCCACCTTGTAACCTTTCTGTGTCCACCATCTGCTTTGCTTTTGTGTCAGAGAAGAAGCAGCCCTCCCTCTACCCAGGGCCATCCCTTCAGTCTCCTGGACAAACTCACTCCATCACTTATTCCTCCTCGGTCATGAGTCAGTGTCTCTCCCTCCGGGCTCCTTCCCCTCAGTCCAGAAATAGGGCGCCATTCCAATTATCTCTTGCCGCAAGACAGACCACCCCAAGTGGCTTAAAACACCAATTTGTTATATCTCATGATTCTGTGGGTTGATCTGGTGGTTCTTCTGCCTCGTGTGATGTCATCGGGTGTCACTGACATGACTTCATTCATCTGGGATCTTTCCTGGAGCTGAAATGCCCCCAGAAGGCCCCTCTCACCCTCTCCAGGGGCATCTCCACATGGGCTAACCTTCCAGCAAAATAGCTTGGACTTCCTTACAACATGGCTGCTGGGTTCCAAGAGGGAAAAAGGGAAACTGCTGATTCTCTTAGGGGCTGAGCTTGGTGGGAAGCGCCGGGACACCACTTCTCCCAACTCCTTTGGTCAGAGCAAGTCTCAAGGCCAGCCAGAGGGAGGGAAAATAGATTCCATCTCTTGATAGATGGAGTGACGTGTGTGTCCATGGATTACAGGGACTATTTGCAATAGTATTGGAGACTATCTACCAGAAGTGATCCTGAATTTAACAAACCTTCCCTTGATCCTGCTTCACCGTAGAAATCTCTCACTGCCTCACTACCTACCACACCCCTGCCTCATTTATGCATCCCATTATAATCTGGATTAGCCTCTCTCTACTCAGCTGAGACTTCATCGATGACTTCTTACATGGCTGACATGATGTCCCAGCTCCAGTTTCCACCCTGCATGCTCTACCAGTGAGCTCTGAAGCAGCTGACAACTCCCTCCTTCCAGAAACAGTGCTCCCTGCTTCCTGGTATGCACTTCTCTTTTGGTCTCATCCTACTCTTTTTCTGTCTTTGTTGTTAGCTCCTCTTCTTCCTCCAACCCCTTGAATGTCAGATCTCTATTTCTAGCAGCAAGCTCTCCCCCATCACTCCTATCCATGTTCCTCCCTTCTGGAAGCCTGTTCTGCAGACGTCACAACCCCAGTATACATCTCTTCTCCCTGGCTTCCCATCTTGGCGAATAAACAAGGTGATCATCTGCCTGAGGACTCCATCTGCAAACCCCAGAGGCATCCGACACACTCCCCACCCTCAATGGTCCACTCCCCTCCCAGATCCACATGATCCGATAGTCCGCTGAACCTGTTGCTTTTATCTCCTGGTTTATCTCCAGTCTGTCCCCTCCTCTCCACCCTCATGGCCACTGGCTCATGGTAGAAGAGTCCCCAGACTGTTCTCACTGATCTTCTTGCCGCAGTCTATCCATACTTCATCTCTGCCTGCACCCAGCTACCCAAGCACCCCTCCCAAACAAGTCGGCTCTCTCCCCTCCTGCCACCGTGGCAGAGAACACAGCACTTCATAAAGTTTGTTGTGTGGATGAGAACAAGTGTTAACAACAACAAAAGTTCTCTGGACAGAGACATTTGAAAAATCATAGGTTTGAGCAAAACCAAGCAGGTTTCTTGGCTACCTGCCTCCTGGGAGTCTCTCTCCACTGTGCCCATATGCACAGAAACAGAGAGTTTAGAGCTTTACCAAATTTACTGACACAGGATCCTTTCCTCACAGAGCATCTCCCAGGACAGGCTTTCCAGCACACACGCCTGTGGAGTAATTAACTGATTAAAATCAAATAGGACTGCAGCTTGGCATGATAGCAATGATCTTCCCGTCACCCCTCAACCTCTCTGTGACTCTGCTTATTTGGCTGTAAAATGGGGGTGATAACAATTACTCAGAGGTGGTTGTGAAGATTAAATGAGACAGCACTTAGACCATCACCTGACACGCACAAAGCATTCAGTAATGGCCGGAGTGGACATCGCCAGCTCTTCCTTTCGGGAAGCAAGTAAAAGAAAGAAGCTTCCAGATGCATGACCAAATTCTTTCTCTTCAAAGGTATTATCTTTGGCTTGTTTCAAAGAGTGTCTCATCTTGCAAACATGGCTAGCTCAGAAAAGAACTTTTTACTCCTGGAATCAAAGGCTTTGGAATTTGGAAAAAGAAGATTGGGAAATCAACCAGCGGTGTAGGAAGGTGAAAGAAAAATTGTGTGGCGTCTCGGCGCCCTCTGCTGGTCAAGATGTGAAACTCCAAGGAGACCGTTAGTCTAGGTCCCAAAGCCCGGCTTGCTCTTGGGAGCGGCTCGCTGCACAGAACTGTGACGCGACAGGAAATGGCCCTTTTCTGCCCTCCGCTCAGCTTCTTCCTCCGCCCCTCTCAGCCCTCAGGGGCTCTCCAAATTCCACCACACGCAACCCACGGTTTTTCCATAGGTTCTCTCAGCAGGGAGCCCACCCTCACCATCCTTGTCAAGGAGGAGAAATTGAGGCGGGAACCCTCAACTTCCTGCTAGGCTAACAAAACTATCTGTATCCCCTCTCCTTGCCTCCAGCTGGCCAGGCCGACCCTGCTGCGAGCTGAGGAGCCCCTTTCCTTCCTTCTCTTACAAAACCTAGCTTTCCTCTTCTTCTCTTTCCTCCTCCTCCTCCTCCTCCTCTTCTTCTTCTTCTTTCTTTTTTACTTTTTGAAGAGACTATTTTTTAAATGACTTTAGATTTACATAAAAATTGAGAGGATAATACAGAGCTCCCATCAATCCTTTATCCAGTTGCCTTTTAAATAGCATCTTAGAAACATCTTCTAAGAAGTGCTCTTAAACATTCAATAGAAGCATTACCTACTCAACAAACACTGCTAAAATCATCTTTTTTTAAAAAAAGATTTTTTAAAAAAGATTTTATTATTTGACAGAGAGAAACACAGCCAGAGAGGGAACACAAGTAGGGGGAGTGAGAGAGGGAGAAGCAGGCTTCCCGCTGAGCAGGGAGCCCGATGTGGGGCTCGATCCCGGGTCTCGATCCTGGGTCTGGATCCTGGGTCTCCAGGATCATGACCTGAGCCGAAGGCAGTCGCTTAATCAGCTGAGCCACCCAGGCGCCCCAAAGATTTTGTTTTTAAGTCATCTCCACCCAGCATGGGGCTCGAACTCACAACCTTGATCAGGAGTCATATGCTCTACTGACCGAAATCATCTTTTAAATAATCCTTCGAAAACCTTGTAAGAAGTGTTTTTAAACATATTATCTGTATGAGCATCAGAGAACGGCCCTATGTTTCACTCACTGAAACAACATTGTGATGAATGCACCTTTCAGTTCACTTCTTAAAAACATCTTATAAGAAGTGTTCTTAAATACATCAATATAAGCACTACGGAGTGAATATATGTTCCACTCACTGAAATCACACTTGGCTGAAAGCCTGTTTCAAATAATTCTTAGAGAAATCTTGTAAGATGTGTGTGTGTGTGTTTTTTTTTAAGATATATTTATTTTAGAGAGAGAGCAGTGGCAGCAGGTGGGAGCCCATTCCCCCCATTTACCTCCCCCATGTAAGATGTGTTTTTAACTGTTTTGTTTTTTTAAGATTTTATTTATTTATTTGTCAGAGAGAGAGAGGGAGCACAAGCAGACAGAGAAGCAGGCTTCCCTCTGAGCAAGGAGCCCGATACAGGACTTGATCGTAGGACTCTGGGATCATGATCCGAGCTGAAGGCAGACGCTTCATCGTCTGAGCCACGCAGGCGTCTGTAACTGTTCTGTACAAGCATCACAGAATTGCATATGGCCCCACTCATGGAAACTACCCTGCTCCTGGCACAGAGTTCCTAAAGTCCTTGAATCTTCCTAAGTGATGAGAGCAATAAAGGTGTCCTTTGTTGTATTAAGGAGGTGATTTTCCGACCATCTCTAAAGGATGGGGTCTGCTTGCCAGAGGAAGCCAACCATAGGATTCGAGTTTGGGAATTTCCAGTCTTCTGGGGAGGAGCATGCCTTGAGAAGACAAGGAACTCAGTTTTTGAAAAGTTTGGTCTGCGTTGGCTGTGGGACCTCCAAATGGAGATGGTCACAACAGGTAAAAGCTTATGCAAGCACGAAACTTGCGGAGAGATGAGCGTGGAGGCAGAGACCGGGGAGTCTGTAGCAGCTGCTGGTAACTGCTTACGCTGGCTGAGTGCATGAAATCACCTGAGGAAACACACCGAGTGAAAAGAGCAGAAGAATGCTGGGTGTCAGAAAGATCATTAAGAACAGCGAAGTCCTGGCGCGTGGAAAAGAGAAGCCCTGAGAGGAAGCTGAAGAAGGAGGACAGAGGTGTTGGAAAGAAACTACAAGAGAAAACTCACAGAAACCAGTGAGTAGTGAGTAGAACGTTTCGAGAAGGTGGCCACAGTCATGAACCAAAGGCTCTGAAGAAGTCAAGTAAGATGAGCAACCATTTTGATTTGATTATGGTACCGGCTACATTTTGAGGTTCTTCTAGAATACAAGGGAGGAACTTCTCAATTTACCTTAGGACAGTGGTTCTCAAATCTGGCATGCATCACAATCACACAGAGGTCTTGTATAAAACATGGTTCTGGGATCGGTTCCCAGAGTTTTTGGTTCAGTAAGTCTGGGACAGGGCCTGAGAATGGATTTCTAACAAGTTCCCAAGTGAGGCTGATGCCACTGTCCCAGACCACACAGTAAGGAACACCAACTCTGGGTGCCTGGGTGGCTCAGTCGTTAAGCGTCTGCCTTCGGCTCAGGTCATGATCTCTGGAGTCCCAGGATCGAGCCCTGCATCGGACTCCCTGCTCTGCAGGAAGCTTGCTTCTCCCCCTCGCACTCCCCCTGCTTGTGTTCCCTCTCTCACTGTGTCTCTGTCAAATAAATAAATAAAGTATCAAAAAATATAAATAAATAAACAAACAAACAAACAAACAAACAAATAAATAAATAAATAAAAGAAGGAAACACCAACGTTGGCATCCTCAGTGATGCAGCAAGGACACCTTCTCGGAGGCCATATGGTGACCCAGGGACTCAGGGAGAACTAGAACAATGGCTCATTGGCATTCTAGCCATGCAGGAAGCTCCAGTAGATAAAGCAATCAAGCAGAGGGTTAAGAAGATGTGCCCTGGGGACACCTGGGTGGCTCAGTCGGTTGGACGGCTGCCTTCACCTCAGGTCATGGTCTCAGGGTCTTGGGATTGAACCCCACATCGGGCTCCCTGCTCAGAGGGGAACCTACTTCTCCCTCTCCCTCTGCCCACTCACGTGCTCTTTCTCTCTCTAATAAATAATGTTTTTGTTTGTTTTTGTTTTTGTTTTTGTTTTTGGTGCACCGTTCCTGGAAGTACTGCAATACCAGGTCGATGCGTGGAGTGGACGGAGCAAGCTCCTATTCCATCTCCCTGCTCCAAAAATCCATTTAATATATTGTCCTCGGATAGAGGACGTATCAGATATTAAACTGATAAGAACAGATACTACACTTGATCTTAGCCAAAAGGCCGAGAAGCGATAATAAATAATTTTTTTAAATGATTTTATTTATTTAACAGAGAAACACAGCCAGAAAGGGAACACAAGCAGAGGGAGTGAGAGAGGGAGAAGCAGGTTTCCTGCCGAGCAGGGAGCCCGATGTGGGGCTCGATCCCGGGTCTCCAGGATCTTGACCTGAGCCCAAGGCAGTCGCTTAAGCAACTGAGCCACCCAGCCCCTAATAAATATTTTTTTTAAAAAAGAAGACAAAGACATGTCTTTTCTGCAGGGGACCAGGCCCTCTCACAAATGTTACTGGGGGAATATTACTGGGAAGGAAACTGGCATTACTCTTATGAAGGGCAATTTGGTAATAGCTATCAAAAATAATGCAGGTATAGTCCCTGTTAACCCAGCAATCTTGCTTTATGGAATTTATTCTACAGATATTCCTGCACATATCTGTCAGCGGAATAGTATGCAGCTTTAAAAAAAGAAAAGGACCGAACCAACATGGAAGTTTCTCCAAGACACTTTGTTAAGTGTAAACGGCAAGGCACAGAACAAGGCATAGAGTATGTACCTTTTGTGTAAAAGGAGGAAAACAAGAATACATATTTGCACATACTTGCATTCACTAAAGTTCTCTAAAGATACATGAGAAATTAATATGAGTGGTTTCAGAGGCAGGGATGGGATAGGGCTAGAAGAATGGAGAACAGTGGTAGGAAGCAAACTTTTTACTGAACACTCGTTTATGCTTTTAAAAAGAAATATTTGGATTGGGGCTCTTGGGTGGCTCAGCTAATGACCCCGGGGTCCTGGGATCAAGCCCCGCATTGGGTTCCCGGTTCAGCCGGGAATTTGCTTCTCCCTCTCCCTGGGTGTGCTCTCCTGCTCGTGTGCTCTCTCTCTCTCTCTCTCTCTCTACCCTACCCCCACCTCAAATGTATAAATTTTTTTAATCTTAAAAAAAAAAAAAAAAAAACATTTGGATCATGTGACTCTTTTTTTTTCAGCAAAATTGAGCAGAAGGCTCAGAGATTGTCTATACACCTGCCCACCCCTCTACCAAGGTCATACTTTCATGCAGCCAATCAACACACCTATGTTGACACAGCACAATCGCTCAAAGTCCACAGTTTACATTAGTGTTCATTTTCAGTGTCATATACTCTGGGGTTGGGGCAAACATAAAATAACATATATTACCCTATCATACACAGCAGCCCAAAGCAGAGGTTCTAACCCACTAAGCCACTCAATTTTGACTTCTAAGCTATTTTTTAAAAAAAGGAGAGTTCTTTTTTAAATCACACTGCCTCAGTTTTACCTTCTCTTTACCAAGATGAGGTAATCTCGGTGGTAACCTGATTAAATCTGCTTAAGCCTTTGTTTTCTCATTTTAAAGTTGGGGTTGCTAATAGTAATCTACGTTGTAAGACTGCTGGAAGATTAAATCAGGTAAAATTTGAGAAGTGTTGGGCAGAGCCCCTGGCACTAGGTATGCACACTTCCGGGTAAACACATTATTGTGGTTATTATTTGTCATCTCTTCCTTTGTCCCAACATGCACCTGGAATTGGAACCTCCAGAGAAAATCTGATAGGTTGATGTTATCACCATCCAATGAGGAGCGTCCCTATTGGACAGACTCTCCCAGGGCCATATATGGGCGGTTGGTTGTTCTATGTCCAACCTGTGCATAGCCACTTTGGGCTTGGGCCGCATTTCCGGAACCAACCTGTTAGTGCTAGAAGACTCTTTCAGTCACATGATCCAGGGCAAAGCAAGAAACCCCCAGGGAGTAACCACATTCCTCAGAGAAGGACTCTGGCGGTAGCAGACATGCAGAACTGTTTGTTTCATACAGTAAAGTTGGTTTGGGTAGGAAAAGAATAGAGGAAGAAAATGACGCAACAAGGGATTTTTAAAAATCTGTTACTATTGCTTTAGGGTTGTTGTGAGGATTAACTGAATCAATCCACATATGGTACTTAGCATAGGTGCTAGGCACATTGTGAGCATTCAATGTATGGTAGCATGGAGGAGGATGACAACTGTTAATAGGTCTTCTTAAAGCTTGACGAACAGGTGGAATGATGGGGAGAGGGAGATAATGGACAGAAGTTGTGCTGGAGAGGGAGGGACCTTAGGGTTTAAGGTTTCATAGCAGGAGCAGTTCCTAGGGAGGTAACGGTCTGGGATGAGGTCCTGGAGGTGGGAGTATGATGTTCATACACCTGGCAGCTCCTTCTTCCCTACATCTAGAGATAGGTTCAGTGTCCCAGCTTGTGTTCCCCTGGGGTCTCACCCTGTGCCCACTCTTCCTGTCTCAGTTCCACTGGGAGCCTTTTGCCCCTCCCTATGCCTTTCCGATGTACCACCCAAGTCTCTCCCCTTTCCAGGACTGCAGGAAGGGGCCAGTGTTTGCAGCCCTCCTGCCATGGGGAACGAGTGCTCCCCCGAGCAGACGGGTGGCACACATTGGCGATGGGTGCGAGCTTGGGCTGCGGGGGAGGTTCCAGAACACTAGGCTATTTTTAGGCTCGCCCAGATGCCCAATCCCCAGCTAAGGGAGGGGGCGTGGTAGGTGGGAAGCAATCTTGCTTTCATCATTTATTATTTTATTAACCACTGAGGATGATGTTGTACGCAGTGAACCTCATCCCGTTTCATCCCTAGTTTTCCTTTTCGCAATTCCTTTCTGCTTGTTATGTCAGAAACAACTTTCTCCCCGGAGAGCCAAAGAAGGGTCAGAGAGAAAATGAAATTGACCAAGTGACAATGAATGAGGGCAAGGAAGGGATAAATATTCCATCCTGCTCCATCAGCAGTGGGAGTGGGTCCAAAAAAACACTTAGCCTCACGAATTGCTCACTTATCCTCCCTGTAGTGAGTTTGCTCCAAATGGTTTGGAAAACTATTGCTTCTAATCAAAGGCGTCAGGCCTGTGGCTGGAAGGGGGCCAGCATGGGCCCAGCAGGAGTCTGAATTGTGCCTGGATTCATTATCTTTATCTAGTCCAACGTTTTAGTGGTAGGTTTTTGTTTGGTTTCAAAGTGAGATGGTTAGGTCATTATTTGTTAAATTATAGCTTTTAATTAGCAGATCTATTGAAATGAAAAGCCTGAGAGAGACTCACATGCCTCAAAGTTTTGTTTGGAATTTATAATTATCGATGTTTGGGAAAGATTAGTTGGGGGCGTTAAAGTGTTTCTTTTAAGAAAATCCTCAAATTATATGCTGTGGTAGGAGGGGGAGAAGGGTGATGCCAGGGAGTTAGACATACATCTTACAAGTGATGCTATCTATATTATTATCATCCACATCCATGGTCCTTTTATTTGAAGAAAAAAGATGGGCACAGATTTCTTTTTAAAAGATTTTATTTATTTATTTGGTAGAGAAACACAGGTAGAGAGGGAACACAAGCAGGGGGAGTGAGAGAGGGAGAAGCAGGCTTCCCGCCGAGCAGGGAGCCCGACGTGGGGCTCGATCCCAGGACTCCGGGATCATGACCTGAGTCGAAGGCAATCGCTTAACCAACTGAGCCACCCAGGCATCCCGGGCACAGATGTTTTATAACAATTCATGTAACTTTTCTCAGGTGAGCCCAAAATGGGAATTGAAGGAGATAGTGAGTTGGGTCAGTAGAGTGGGTAGTCAAGATTACAAGATGGAGTTTTGTTTACCACTTATCCATCCCTGATTCCTTCCTGATTCCCCCAGGAGGTACAGGATGTGGGGCCCCTGGATCAGCCTTGGTCGATTTTCTCCCCTTGAGGGATTTGTTTTCTGCGTTTAGAAGGAACAAGGGAAGTTCCTGTTCCGACTTTTGAGTCTGAGCTGCCTTCCTCCCTCCTGGCTTGGTTGATGCTACGCTAGTTGCAGAACCGCTCTGGATCCAGCAGAGGGCGCGCCAGCCTCGGGAAACCACACCCCCACCATCTTGGTGTTCCCTCTCCTGTAACAGCAGGGGTGCAGATTATGATCTCTGCGCAAAGGGCTGTGGAGGTTGGCGCCCTGGCTTTCTTCTTACTCAAGGAGAGCATCGCTATCTGCACAGGGGTAGAGGCAGTGAGAGACCCCCAGAATGTGAGTCATCTCTCCCAAGGCTCTTGCTCCACGCTCGTGGGTCCCAGGGACAGCGAGTGGGAAGCCTCTCTAGGGTGTCGGTTGACCCCACATTCACCTTCCCTCCTGTGACCACCTCTGGCGTGTGAACATCTCATGCCATTGGACCACAAACCCCATTAGGACAGAGACCAGGGATGTCCTCTGATCTATTACCAGCACCCAGGGTAGGGCCCAACCCACATACACAATAAATAAGTAATGAATGAATGAATGAATTCATGCAAACCATTATTTAAATTATATTATTATTTCTTTCATGTACTGATCAAGGACTCTGTGCCCGGCATTGGGAATTCAGAGATTTAAAATATAATGCCCATCCTTGGGGGACCTGGGTGGCTCAGCTAAGCGTCTGCCTTCAACTCAGGTCATGATCCCGGGGTCCTGGAATTGTGTCCCCCAGCTGGTTCCCTGCTCAGCGGGAGCCTGCTTCTCCCTCTGCCTTCTGCTCCTTCCCTCCTGCTCTTACTCTCTGTCTTTCTCTTAAATAAATAAATAAATAAATAAAATCTTATAAAAGATAAAATAAATATAAATATAATACCTGTCCTCAAGGAGATTACAATATGCACCTGAGACAGACATGAATGTGGGCAACTAAAATTTGTAGCATCCCCTCATTAGTGGCTAACTAACTTCATTTACCAGCAAAATCACATCAGTCCCACATAGTGGAGGTACATATTGGCTGGAGAGGACAATATCCTGAAATTCCAGCACTTCTGATCCTGGCAGTGAACTTGACTCCCACCTTCTTTCCCAGCCTTGTGAGGGCAGGGCAGGGTTCCAATTCAGATGCCCTCAGTCTCCTGTTACTTTCAAATTACACTCTACATCCCATACTTCCTATGAAACCAGTCCACCTCAGAAAGGCCACTTTTGACCTGAGGTCCTTTGCCTAGGCATCAGTGTCTCTCTGTATGATTTTTCCCTCTGAAGGGGAAATGAGAAAAAAGCCTATTAATAAATAGCACATTGTTTCCTAAAAGAGTTTTGGGCTGTTGCTGTTTGGAGATTTTGTTTATCTGTTTGGTTTTGATTTTACTTTAGAGTATAAATCTGATGTTCTGTCTTCCCCTCTTGTTTTCATCTTTATTCCTAATGATCACATTTACTCCACTTATAGGATTAATTGAAGAGATGAAATCCTCTCCCTTTGGGAGAGAACAGCACAGATAAGCAGCCCAGAAATAGAATTGCTTTTGATGAGCAAAGGTCAAATTTTATAGGAGATTAACTTTGGGGATTGGAGGGAGGGTTATCCCTACGGCCTGGAGCAACCAGACACTTTTCCAGGGCTCTGAGAGTCAGGAAAGGCAGAATGTGTGTTTGGGAAGTGGCCCAATGCATTTTGACCCCTGAAAAAGACTAGAGCATGAAATGAGTAAAATGAAAAGACTTGAAAATTTTTTGACTCTTGCAACAACAAAACCCAAGAGTTAATCTTTATAATTTCATGGTATTGAAAATTTACTAGAATTAAAATGTTTTAAATCACACAATTGCCCAGCTCCAGCTGTGTGCACTGGTGTGAATCAAATACTGTGTGTCATTTCGATTACACTTGTCCCCTCCATAGCCCCTCAGCAAGGGCCCCAGTGAACACAATTAAAACCACTGCACTACATGGAAATAATGTTTCACAGGGGAATTCTACCCCACCTTTCAAGAGAAGATGATCACAGAGCTGTTTAAACTGTTACATACTATAGAAAAAGAAGAAAATTTCCAAACTCTTTAAAAAATCTGATCACAGGACTGATACCAAACCAGTAAAAGACTTCACGAAATAGATAAATATGTCCAATAATGTTATTGCAAAAGGTCAAGATGCAATATTAGCACATAAAATAGCACATATTAAATTTATACATCATGACCGATGGGGTTTACTCCAGGAATTCAAGACTGGTTCAGCGCTCAGAACTCTACTACCCAAACCCAGAATGTCCTCTTCTCGTAGTAGTAGACTGGGTAATATTGAACAATCTTGTCCACAAAGAAAAAATTCTAAGGTGGGCAAAGTACAACAAAATTTTTAAAAAGCATCAGAGAGTTAACAAGATAGGGATCAATAACTGGATGAGATCGGGGAGAGGCTGGGAATGCAGACTGGTGAACTGGGTCTTGTCCAGAAACACTTGCTGAGGGTCTATGATGGGCTTCGGGCCGTCCGACAGGAATGGCGGACAGAAGAATCCACGCAGGGTAGGGATTCTGGTGAACTACTCCATCCCATGGTAGTTACCTTATTTTTAAATTTTTAATTTTTTTTTAGATTTTATTTATTTATTTGACAGAGAGAGACACCATGAGAGAGGGAACACAAGCAGGCTGAGGGGGAGTGGGAGAAGCAGGCTCCCCCCTCCCGACATGGGGCTTGATCCCAGTACCCTGGGATCAGGGCCCAAGCCAAAGGCAGATGCTTAACAACTGAGCCACCCGGGCACTCCTAATTTTTAAATTTTTTAACAGATCTTATTTTTTTAAATTATTATTAAAATTATTAAATTTTTTAAAAGATCTTATTTGAGATAGAGAGATCATGAGCATGGGGAGAGGGAGGGGCAGAGGCAGAGGGAGAAGCAGACTTCACAAAGCAGGGAGCCTAACACCAGGCTTGATCCCGGGACACTGACATCATGACCTGAGCCAATCAACTGAGCCACCCAGGTGCCCTAATCCCATAGTATTTAATTCAGATAGGATCTAAAACCTCTGGGGGAGTAGATTCGTTTCTCGATATACAGAATTAGAACAACTGAGTAGCCAGGGGGGAAAAACAAAGGTGGACCCATACTTAAACATTTCATATACGGATAAATTCCAATTGGATCAAAGTTTAAAATGGGATAAAAATGAAACCATGAAAGTAAATAGAAGAAACAGAAGAAAGTAATTGTAATAAATAGAAGAAGTAATGAGAAGATTCTCTTACAACTCTAAAGGCAGTAGGCTTTTCTCATTGTATTGCAAAATGCAAAAGCTACTAAAAAAACATTGATAAATTTGGCTACATAAAAAAAAATCTGCAAGGCAAATAACATAAAAAAGTTGTAAGACAAATGACAAACTTGGAAAAATATTTTCAACTTATATTACAGGCAAAGGGTTAATATCCCTAATATTTAAAGAGCTCTGGAAAATTGATGAGGAAAAGATTAATAGCCCAAGACAAAAATGGGCAAAAGATATAAACAGATGGTTCACAGAAAAGAAACATGGCTCTTGTGATGAAAAGATGCTCAACCCAAGTCATGATAAATGCAAATTAAAATCACATTGTGGGGCACCTGGGTGGCTGAGTCGGTTGAGCTAAGCATCTGCCTTCCACTCAGGTCCTGATCCCAGGGTCCTGGGATCAAGCCCTGCATCTGGCTCCTTGCTCAGCGGGAAGCCTACTTCTCTCTCTGCCCCTCCTCCCTGCTTGTTCTCTCTCTCTCTCAAATAAGTAAATAAGTAAAATTCTTAAAAAAATAAAACCACCTTGAGATATCATTTTTCATCATTATTCCAGTAAAAATCCCAAAATTTGGTAGCACGCTATGGACTAGCAAACAGACATCCTCATACATTGCTGGTAAATTGAGACCCTGCATCAAGGACAATTTGTTAATATTTATCAAAATTACAAATGCATATAACTTCTGATCCAGTACCCACCTCCAGAACTCTTTTCTATAGATATTCTTACATGAGTACAAAATGACATGCATATCAGGTTATTCTTTTTTTTTTTTTTAAGATTTTATTTATTTGACAGAAACACAGCCAGAGAGGGAATACAGGCAGGGGGAGTGAGAGAAGGAGAAGCAGGCCTCCTGCCAAGCAGGGAGCCTGATGTGGGACTCGATCCAGGGTCTCCGGGATCATGACCTGAGCTGAAGGCAGTCGCCCAACCAACTGAGCCACCCAGGCGCCCCTATTCATTATTTTTTAAAATTTTTTTTTAATTAAAAAAATTATTTATTTATTTGACAGAGAGAGAGATCACAAGTAGGCAGAGAGGCAGGCAGAGAGGAGGAAGCAGGCTCCCTGCTGAGCAGAGAGCCTGCCTGATGGGAGCCTTGATCCCAGGACCCTGAGATCATGACCTGAACCGAAGGCAGAGGCTTTAGCCCACTGAGCAACCCAGATGCCCATCAGGTTATTCATTATAATTGTAACAGCAAAAAATCAGAAACAATTAAATGTTCAATGACAAAGGATTGGTTAAATAAAGAATGGTACCTTCATATACTGGAATATTATACAGCTGTAAAAAGAGACTAAGGAATCTCCTTATGTATTTTATGGAAAGTTCAACAAGATACATTCTAACAAAAAAAAGGCAAGAGAACAAGGTGTTGCCATTTGTGTAAAAAAAAAAAAAAAAAAGAGGGAAACCATAAAGACTTCACCAAAAAACTGCTGGAACTGATGATTAATTTAGTAAAGTCACAGGATCCAAAATCAATATAAAAAATCTGATGCATTTCTATATGCTAAGAATGAAGCAATAGGGGCGCCTGGGTAGCTCGGTGGGTTAGGCATCTGCCTTCCGCTCAGGTCATGATCAAGTCCTTTCTTGGGTGCCCTGCTCTGTGGGGAGCCTGTTTCTTCCTCTCTATCTGCCTACCATGCCCCTCTTTTGTTCTCACTTTCTGTCAAAAGATAAATAAAATCTTTAAAAAAATATGAAACAACAGAAAGAGAAATTAACAAAACAATCCCATTTACAATTGTACCAAAAGTAATAAAATACCTAGGAATAAACTTAACTGAAGAGATGAAAGACTGTACTCTGAAAACTGTAAAATACTGATGAAAGAAACTGAAGATGACACAAAGAAATGGAAAGATAGTCCATGTTCATGGATTGAAAGAACAAGGATTGTTAAAATGCCTGTTACACAAAGCAATCTACAAATTTAATGCACTCCCTATCAAAATACTAACAGCATTTTTCACAGAACTAGAGCAATCCTAAAACTTGTATTTTATTCACAAAAGACTCTGAATAGCCAAAGCAATCTTAAAAAAGAAAAACAAAGCTGGAGGCATCACAATTCCAGACTTCAAGTTATATTACAAAGCTGTAGTAATCAAAACAGTGTGGCACTGGCACAAAATAAAATAGAAAACCCAGAAATAAACCCATAATTATATGGTCAATTAATCTTTGACAAAGGAGGAAAGAATATACAATGAGAAAAAGACAGTCTCTTCAACAAGTATTGGGAAAACTGGACAGTTCCATGCAGAAGAATGAAATTGGACTGCCTTCTTAAAGCATACACACAAATAAACTCAAAATGGATTAAAGATCTAAATGTGAGACCTGAAACCATAAAAATACCAAAAGAGATAACAGGCAGTAATTTCTCTGACATCGGTGTAGCAACATCTTTCTAGATAGGTTTCCTAAGATAAGGGGAAAAAAAGCAAAAATAAACTACTGGAACTACATCAAAATAAAAACAACAAAGGAAAACAGCAAAGGAAACAGTCAACAAAACTAATCGTCAACCTACAGAATGGGAGAAGATATTTGCAAATGATAGATCTGATAAAGGGTTAGTATCCAAAATAAATCAAGAACTCATACGACATAACACCCCAAAATCAAATAATCCAATTCAAAAATGAGCAGAAGACGTAAACAGACATTTCTCCAAAGAAGACGCCCAGATGGCCAACAGACACATGAAAAGATGCTCAACATCACTCATCATCAGGGAAATGCAAATCGAAACTACAATGAGATGTTATCTCATACCTGTCAGAATGGCTAAAATCAACAACACAAGAAACTAGTGTTGACATGGATGTGGAGGAAAAAGGAAGACTTATGCACTGTCGGTGCAGCCACTGTGGAAAACACTATGGAGGTTCCACAAAGAATTAAAGATAGGACTACCCAGGGCACCCCGTTGGCTCAATCGTTAGGTCTCTGCCTTCAGCTCAGGTCGTGATCCCGGAGACCTGGGATCGGGCCCTGCACTGGGCTGCCTGCTCGGTGGGAAGCCTGCTTCTCCCTCTCTAACTCCCTCTGCTTGTGTTCCCTTTCTGGCTGTGTTTCTCTGTGTCAAATAAATAAATAATATCTTTAAAAAAAAAATAGAACTACCCTATGATCCAGCAATCGCAATACTGGGTATTGTCCCAAAGAATACAAAAACACTAACTCAAAGGGATACATGTACCCATGTGGCATTACAGCATTATTTACAACAGCCAAATTATGAAGGCTGCCCTAGTGCCCATTGATAGATGCATGAAGAAAGAAGATTCAATGTGTATATACATATATTCTCTATGCATACACACTATATATTATACATATAGAGTAATAAATGTACTATATGTGATGGAATATTATTCAGCCAGACAAAGAATAAAGTCTTGCCATCTGCAATGAGATGGACGGAGCGAGGGAGTAAAATGCTAAGCAAAGTCAGTTAGAGAAAGACAAATACCATATGATTTCAATCACATGTGGAATTTAAGAAACAAAACAAATAAGCAAAGGAAACATAGAGAGAGAAACCAAGAAATAGACCCTTAACTCCTGAGAATAAACTGATGGTGACCAGAGGGGAGGCGGGTGTGCGGATCAGGGGACTAGCCGCTGGGGTTAAGGACTGCCTTTGTCATGATGAGCCCAGAGCCATGAATAGAATTGTGGAATCACTCACTATATTGTACACCTGAAACTAATAGAATACTGTATGTTCATTATACTGGAATTCTTTCTTTTTTTACTCAAGGTTTTACTTGTTTATTTGACAGAGAGAGAGGGCACAGGTAGGGGGAGCAGTAGGTAGAGGGAGAGGGAGACGCAGGCCTCTCGCTGAGGAGGAGAGCCCGATGCGGGGCTCGATCCCAGGACCCTGGGATCCTGACCTGAGCCAAAGGCAGACGCTTAAGGACTGAGCCACCTGGGTGCCCCTCCTGGGATGGAGTCCCACACTGGGCTCCCTGCTCAGAGGGGAAGCTGCCGCTTCTCTCCTCCCAGCGTTTGCTCTCTGTTGCTATCTCTGTCTCAAATTAATCAGATAGTCTTGGGGGGACGGGGAAGACAAGTGTGAGTCAGAATACAGTCAACAACAGTTAAGACAGCCAACATAAATGCGTCACGACCAAATGGCCTTCACAAAGGAATGTGAGGCCATGGGCTTTAAATACCTTCCCTCTGTGTCCACGATGATTTCCACAGATGATCTGCAGTTGTGTTGGTATCTCATGTGGGTCTCATCCTCAGATTGTAAACAATCCAAAAGACGCCCGGCACCCCTCCCTCGCACCCCTCCCGAGGAAGGACAGATGGCTCCACAGCTTCTACCTGGTCCTTGTAAACTGGAACAGGGGCCATGCCTCTAACTATCACAGTTTTTTTGGCAGTCAGCAAAGATGGCCTACCGTGACACTAATGTATCACTTGCTAATGAGAACTCTGAAAAAGGCTGCAGGCTTAGTAATTTGCTGATTGCCTCCTGATGGCCTCTGAGAGGGCTTCCGGGCAGGAACACCCCGAAAAACATGAAAACTGCACCAAGGCAGCAGTGAATTCATGAAATAAGCACTCTGCCCTGCCCGTGTCTTTAGCATCAGTATGTGCTCACCCTGGAACCATGGGTGAGTGGCTATTTTCAAAGCTGTTTCCTCTGCTTAAAATATTTCAAACCCTGGATGCCTGGGTGGCTCAGTCAGTTAAGCATCTGCCTTTGGCTCAGGTCATGATCTCAGGGTCCTGGGATCCAGCCGCGGATCCGGCTCCTGCTCAGTGGGGGGCCTGCTTCTCTCTCTGCCTGCTGCTCCCCCTGCTTCTGTGCACCCTCCCGCTCTCTTGATCTGACAAATAAATAAATAAAATCTTTTAAAAGTTCTCCAGTGGGTTGACACTGGCGCCTTCGAACGTAGCCCATGAGGAAGAGCGCACTTGGCCCATATTCACCCTGGGAGCTGTCCTCACATGGCCTAGGCACCCGGCAGATGGCAGAGGAGGCTCACTCTTACCTCCAAGAAGAAAAGAGAGGGATTATGTTTGCAAAATCAGCCGCCTCTGTTTGGAGGAGGGAGAAATAGAATGGACTAGTGAATTCTTGGTAACAGAAGAGCGCTTTGAGGATCCCGAGTTCAACCCAGAGCACACATTTTTGTTTGCCTCCCCCTCTTCTCCTGCCAACATCACCCTGACTTGTCATGGGAAATTAACGTATTCCTGGTTCTCAAAAATGCGGTTTAGGTATAATTAAGCCCACCCCTAGTTTTAGGGATGGATTCTGATTAGCTTAAGAGAGCATCCCAACCCCTGGGGGGTTTCCGGCAAGGAAAAGCCCCCTCGTTTGGGGGAAGCATGAAAATAATGGACGACACAGCCTCCAGAGTCCCTGGCAGCCATTTTGCCACCATGAGGGAGAACACCCCTGAGATTAAAACCAATACTAGGGATGAGGAGAAACCAACAGAGATGTTGGGTCCTGGGCACATTGTTTGAGCCTATATTAAGCCCCACCTGAAGTTAGCCTCGTCTCTAAACTGTTCAGTTATGTAAGCCAATAAATGACTTATTTTCGGAGCCAATTTGAGTTGAAGTTCTGTTATTCACAATATGAAGTTGTCCAGCTAACTCAAACCTCCAAAACCAATGCTAAAAAATTTGTTAGCTGTTTCTGTAACATCTGACTAGATGTTCAGCAGAGGCTAGGGCAGGAGGATGGAAAGAGGGCATTTGGTATTGCCCTGAGGGAGAGAGACCCTGTGGACAGCCACTTATTCATGAGGAGAGATGCTATGTCCAGGTGACAGTAAGAGAGCATTAGGGCCACTCCTGTACGAAATGGAGAAAGAAGACAAGTCTGATCTTAGCTCCCTCTACTAGCTCTACATCCTCCCTGTAAAATGAGGATGTTGGATGTGGTGAGCTCGGAGGCCCCTCTGGCTCTAGCAATCTGCGAGTCTTTGTTTCTATACAAAGAACACAGGTCTTGGAACTTTGCATACCTGAGTTCAGATTCTGTTGACATCAGCTTAGCAAACTCAATCAAGTTACTTAACCTCTCTGAGCCTCAATTTCCTGAGCTATTAAATGAGCAATAAATGGATATTGAAGGGCACCTGTCTGACTCAGTCAGTAGACCATGTGACTCTCGATCTTGGGGTCATGAGTTCAAGTACCACTGTGGGTAGACCTTACTTAAAAAAAAAATAAATTCAGGGCGCCTCCGTGGCTCAGTTGGTTAAGCGACTGCCTTTGGCTCGGGTCATGATCCTGGAGACCCGGGATCGAGTCCCATGTCGGGCTCCCTGCTCGGCAGGAAGCCTGCTTCTCCCTCTCTCACTTCCCCTGCTTGTGTTCCCTCTTTGACTGTGTTTCTCTCTGTCAAATAAATAAAATCTTAAAAAAATAAAATAAAATAAATTAAATTAGGGCTCCTGGGTGGCTCAGTGGGTTAAAGCCTCTGCCTTCGGCTCAGCTCATGAACTCAGGTTCCTGGGATCCAGGACCTCTGCTTGGCGGAGAGCCTGCTTCCTCCTCTCTCTCTGCCTGCCTCTCTGCCTCCTTGTGATCTCTTTCTCTATCAAATAAATAAATAAAATCTTTTAAAAAAATAAAATAAGGGGCGCCTGGGTGGCTCAGTTGGTTAAGCGACTGCCTTCGGCTCAGGTCATGATCCCGGAGACCCGGGATCGAGCCCCACATCGGGCTCCCTGCTCGGCGGGAAGCCTGCTTCTCCCTCTCTCACTCCCCCTGCTTGTGTTCCCTCTGGCTGTGTTTCTCTCTGTCAAATAAATAAATAAAATCTTTAAAAAAAAAAAATAAAAATAAAAAAATAAAAAAATAAAATAAAATAAGATTAAAAAAAAATAAAATGGGGATATTGATTGTTCCTTCTACATAGTGACTTTTGCAAGGACTAAATGAAATCCCAAGTATGAAAGTATGAAATTCATCTTGTAAATGTCCACTCTCCCTAACCCATCCTACTACCCTTCTCTGTAAATGTGGGACAAGGGGTCAGCAACTTCCAGCCACTAGTGCCGGAAGTCTGGCTTTTGTCAATAAAGCTTTATTGGAACACAACGATGCTCTTTCATTGTGTATTATCTATGGCTGCTTTCTAGCTCTATGAGGAGAGTTGAGCAGCTGGGATAAGGACTGTAAGGCCAAAAGCCCAAAATCTTTTTTTTTTTTTTTTTAAGATTTTATTTATTTGACAGAGAGAAACACAGCCAGAGAGGGAACACAAGCAGGGGGAGTGAGAGAGGGAGAAGCAGGCTTCCTGCCGAGCAGGGAGCCTGATGTGGGACTCGATCCCGGGTCTCCAGGATCATGACCTGAGCCGAAGGCGGTCACTCAACCAACCGAGCCACCCAGGCGCCCCCCAAAATCTTTAATGTACAGCTCGCTGTCTCTTGATGAGGAACAGAAAGCCTGAAGTAGCTGGAGGAATTTCAGTCATCAGGCAGCAGGTAGGGAAAATATTTTTTTTTAAAGATTTTATTTATTTATTTGACAGACAGAGAGATCACAAGTAGGCAGAGAGGCAAGCAGAGAGAGAGCAGAGGAAACAGGCTCCCTGCTGAGCAGAGAGCCCTATGTGGGCCTAGATCTCAAGACCCTGAGATCATGACCTGAGCCAAAGGCAGAGGCTTTAACCCACTGAGCCACCCAGACGCCCAGGTAGGGAAAATATTAAGGAGGTGTGAAGGAAAGTCTCGATGCCTCGGGGTCTCTTCTGCTGATTCTGCAGGCAGGTGAGCTTTCCTGTTGAGGGCGGTGGCGGTGGCGCCTCTCTGAGGAGAATGCCCCAGGGCAGGGAAAAGTCCCAATGGAATAGTTGAAGATGGGACAGGACTCAAGCCTTCTCTGGCCTTTTAGGAAAGGGGCCAAAAGGGAGGCCGTCTCTTTAGACATCACATACACAGACACACATGTGTACACACATACACGCACACACTGCTTCAAGGAAATTGCCAGGGTGTTGGTTTGTTTTAAGTATATAAAAAAGTACATGTGGCAATAGATCTCAGGTTCTGTTCTGGTGTGAAGAAGAAACTACCTTCTCCTTTGGGGGGGGTCATTTTTAATGGGCATGGTATCTAGAAAGGATTACCAATACCAGGGTCCTAAGTATCAGCTGATCTTAGGACGGTTGGGTGGCCCCAGCACTAAGCATTTGGAACTAAGCCTAATGCCACAAGCAGGTTACCTGACCCACCGACCTGAGCGATTTATGGTTTTCTCTGCACACGTAAGTGTGTGAGCAAACGGCACGCTTCACAGACCTAGCGGCGGCTTTCCCTGGTGGTAAAAGCCCACAGTCAGTCCCTCTGACTGTCCCTAAGATTAAGTGCAATGTGCATCCCTCCGAGCTGCAGGTTGGTCTCCACAGAAGAGTCTGACAACTCAGGGTCTTCCTCCAACAGATAACATCAGGCCCCAAGGCCACTGAACACTGGTGGTTTTTCTTACCGAGACACACCCTGTTGCAGGGCCCCTAGCTGAGAAACAAACAGTGCTAGGCAGTCTTTCTGTTTGTTTGTTTGCTTTTCTCCTTAGCTCTGTGAGAAAAGCCCACCTGTGTGTATCCCATCTTCTTCCCAGAACTCAGGGCTGGGAGTTCTGCCCCCACCCCCCAGAAGTAGCCTTGAATCACTTGCCCTTTCTCCTTCACCCTCTTCCTCTTTTCCTGTCTCCCTTAGACACAGAAACTAATGCTTATGGCCATGCCATTTTTCATTTGTTAACCCTTTTAAGCCTTGTCACTATCTTACGAAGTTGGTGATACTGTGATCCTTATTCTACAGAGGAGGGAATGAAAGTACAAGTCATTAAGTGACTTGGCTGAGGCCACACAGCTAGGGGCAAGGGTGGTAGTCACGCCCAGGCTCTCTGGTTCAAATCACTCTGCTTTTCTGCTTCTCGAGATTCCACATGCCGTGTACGTGCGCACACACACGGCACACACTCCCGGGATTCTCACTGATCCGGACCCCGCTGGAAGCAGGGTGCCGTCTGGACCCCCAAGATCTATGCATCATCTCTTCTGGACTTCACGATGCCGACTCCTGCTGGGCTCTGGCCCTGCCCAGGGGTGACCTGACAGCAAGTCTCACCCTCTGGGGATGGTCACACAGCCCGCACTGCCCTGACCTCGGCTCCTCCAGATCTAGGCAGGGCTGCTCTCACTCTTTGGTAGCCTTTGGTGTTCCCTGTGCGGACGAGCTTGTAGGCTCCTTAGGTGTGAGTCCTCTGTCCTTGATGCCACAGAGAGGGCTTGCTGGTGCAGACAGGGACCACCCACCACCAGTCCTGACCTGAGAGCCCAAAATGGGAGAAAATGGATGGCTCTATGGGAACAGCGTTCTCACGTCTAAACTGGCAGGCCTCAGGGCACAAACATGGAAGGGGTTACAAACCTCACCTTCAAGCATGGAAGGGGTTTCATATCATTTTCTCTGATTTCCCCATTTTACGGATGAGGAAACTGAGGGTTAGGGGGATGATGTGGCCTCTCCAAGATAAACCAGCTGGCCGACTACAGCACTACATGTCCAGCTCTAGGTCGTCTTCCCACCTAGATGGTGAAACACACCGTCGTTAGGGTGCAGTGGTTCCTAGGACCAAGTGAGGGCAGGCATGGGGTCTGGCTTTCCCTGGAACATGGTCTTTCCTACAGAAGAGATGTGACATTTCTCAGTCTGTCTCAGTGTCAGAATGGCTTATAGGGCAGGGATTCCTCAAGGGTGCTCACCCCTGGGTGGATGGTCCGTGAGATGATTTCAGGTGGCACCTGCTTATTTATTTTAAGAGTAATGTGCTTAGGCTACTGTGCACTAAGTAGGCGCCAAATCTATTAATGTGTAATATGCCTGCATGTGACTGCTTAAGAGGGGGCTCAGTGAGGGGCGCCTGGGTGGCTCAGTTGGTTAAGCGACTGTCTTCGGCTCAGGTCATGATCCCGGAGACCCGGGATCGAGTCCCACATCGGGCTCCCTGCTCGGCGGGAAGCCTGCTTCTCCCTCTCTCACTCCCCCTGCTTGTGTTCCCTCTCTGGCTGTGTTTTTCTCTGTCAAATAAATAAAATCTTTAAAAAAAAAAAAAAAGAGGGGGCTCAGTGATAAAAATCCAATCAGTAGGGCACCTGGGTGGCTCAGTGGGTTAAAGCCTCTGCCTTCGGCTCAGGTCATGATTTCAGGGTCCTGGGATCGAGGCCCACATCCGGCTCTCTGCTCAGCAGGGAGCCTGCTTCCTCCTCTCTCTCTGCCTGCCTCTCTGCCTACTTGTGATCTCTCTGTCAATAAATAAATAAGATCTAAAAAAAAAGAATCCAATCAGTAAATAACAGCATGGGGCATCTGTTAATCTATGCAGATGACGGAAGTTTTGGGAAATGCTGTTGAGAATACCAGCAATTTTATAGAGACTTAAACCAGGGACTTGCCTATAATGAACTCCTCCCCCACCCCACCTCATTAATTACCAAAGAATTACAGACTCAAATGGGAATGAGATACAATTTTTCACCTTTCAGACTGGTAAAGATTATAAAGATTGTATGTTCTCACTTTGGCAGCACGTATACTAAATTTAGAATGACACAGAGAGGATTGGCATGGTCCCTGGGTACAGACGACATGCAAATTAATGATAACTCTCCCATGAGGCTATTGTATGAGTGATCAGCTTGGTGTTATTGGGAATGGGAGCTTTTTTTTTTTTTTTTTTTGAGATGGAAATAGGAGGAGAGTAAGTAGAAATTCTGTCATCCTGAATATTAATTGGAAAAGTCACTATAAATTCATTGTGGGGTGATCTGATCAGGTGGAGTCCAGTGGCGTGGGCAGTGAAAGGATTCACCCAAGGTAGAATGAAGGAGATAGAAGTTTATTGAATACATGTGAGCAGGGGACAGGGCAGCGAGGGAGAGACTGCCTGCCAGGAGGTAGTGCGGGGGGGCTATCCTTCAGGTGGGGAGTGAGGAGGTATGAGGATGTGTGGAATTTTCCTTTTTTGGTAACTGTGCCCAGTTGTAAGTTACCCTTTGGCCAGCTAGGGTCTGCAGCTACTTTTTTTTTTTTTTTAAGGTTGTATTTATCGGAGGGAGAGAGAATGAACAAGAGACAGCACATGAACAGGGGCAGAGGGAGAGGGAGAAGCAGGTTCCTCAGCTGAGCAGGGAACCCGATGCAGGGCTCGATCCCATGACTCCTGAGATCTTGAGCTGATCTGCAGGCAGCCTCTTAACTGACTGAGCCACACAGGTGCGCTGGGCTTGCAGCTGTTTTGAGGTGGGTCGCCTCTGCCCTCCGATGGGTCTGTCTGCACTGAGCCCAGTGGTCACTGTGGGGGGGGCCTTCTATCCCACTTGGCTTCCAGTGCTCATGCCTGCTGCCTAAAAGCTGCCTCTACATTCACGATATAGTTTAAATATACATATTTCCTAGTTTTTTTTCCATTGAAAAGACCTGTAAATAATGACTAATGCAATAGGAATAAGCACCTCCAGTACCTTAACTGACTCTCCAAATGCCATTTTCCACTAAAAGGAAACTGAGCTCTTCGGAGAAATGGCTGATTTTATGCCTGGGACAGGAAATAAAACAGACAAGATAAGCCTGGAACATCTTGTCAAACAAGAAAACAACAAAGCTATCAAGGACCACTAGACTGAGGTCAAAAAGCCTAAAAAGCCCCCAACTTGAAGAGGCTCCCGCTGGCAAAGATGGGGCAATTGGAACATCAGTAAAGACAATAGTGACTGTGGCACGAAACTCATGAGCATAGTTAAAGTCCCAAATCAATGATTATACTAAAAACAATTCAAAACAAAATAAAACCTCATTGCTACATCTCAAGGACACTAGTAAACCAACTCATTTTATTACTTTTTTAAGCTTTTATTTCTAAGTACTCTCTACACCCAACGTGGGGCTTGAACCCACAACCCTGGTATTAAAAGTTGCCTGAGGGGCGCCTGGGTGGCTCAGTTGGTTAAGCGACTGCCTTCAGCTCAGGTCATGATCCCGGAGACCTGGGATCGAGCCCCACATTGGGCTGCCTGCTCATCGGGAAGCTTGCTTCTCCCTCTCTCACTCCCCCTGCTTGTGTTTCCTTCTCTGGCTGTGTTTCTCTCTGTCAAATAAGTAAAATCTTAAAAAAAAGAAGTTGCACGGTTCACTGGCTGAGACAGGCAGGCACCCCTAAACCAACTCATTCCTTTAAAAAATTGTAAATAAGGGCACCTGGGTGGCTCAGTTGGTTAAGTGTCTGCCTTAGGTGGCTCAGCTCATGATCTCAGGGTCCTGGGATCAAATCCAAAGTCCACTCAGGGAGCTGCCAGCTCCCTGCTCAGCGGGGACTCTGCTTCTCCCTCCCACTCTGCTCCCTCTTGCATGAGTGCATGCTCTCTCTTACATAAATAAAATCTTAAAACATAAAAATAAAAAATTGGAAATAAAGGTAAAAAAATCAAGCACCTATCCCATGTTTCCTGTATGAGCTGTATCTCTGGAAAGCCAAGTGGTTGATGAGGGAAAGTTTCTCTTATTTTTATTATTATTTTCTGAAGATTTTATTTATTATTTGACAGACAGAGGCACAGGGAAAGAGGGAACACAAGCAGGGGGAGTGGAAGAGGGAGAAGCAGGCTTCCTGCTGAGGGTGAGCCTGACGTGGGGCTCGATCCCAGGACCCTGGGATCATGACCTGAGCCGAAGGCAGACGCTTAACGACTGAGCTGCCCAGGTGCCCGGAAAGTTTCTCTTTATAAACATTTTCCAGCTACTAAATGAAGAAGGAATGATGGTATAATACCCTCTGTAATCAGCAGTGGGGGCTAACTTCACAAGAAGAGGCCTGACCAGAGATGATGACATTCTTCCAAAGAAGACATTCAAATGAACAATAAGCATATGAAAGGGTGCTCAGCATCACTAAGCATTAGGGAAATGCAAATCAAAACCACAAAGCAGACATCAGCTCACACCTGTTAGATGTTTGTTATCAAAAAGAGAAAAGAGAACACGTGTTGGTAAGGGTGTGAAGAAAAGGAAACCCTAAGCACAGTTTTAGGAATGTAAATTGGTGCAGCCACTATGGAAAACAGTATAGGTGTTCCTCAAAAAATTAAAAATAGAATTATCATATGATCTAGTAATCCCACTTCTGGGTATATATCCAAAGTAAATGAAGTTACCATCTGGAAGAGATATTTGCCTTCCCTCGTTTATTACTAATGCATACTACAATACGGATGAACCTAGAAAATATTATGTTAAGTGAAAAAAGTCAGAAAAGCCCAGAAGAGGACTAGTGGCTAGTGGGTTAAGGGGAATATAGGGAGTGACTGGTAACGGGCAAGGGATTTCTTTTTAGGGTGATGAAAGGATTCTGGAAATAAATAATGGTGATGGTTATACAAGTGAGAAAATATCTAAAAACCACTGAACTGTTCACTTTCAAAAGGCAAGATTTCCGCACCTGGGTGGCTCAGTTGGTTAAGCCACTGCCTTCAGCTCAGGTCGTGATCCTGGGTCCTGCATCGAGTCCCCCGTCAAGTCCCGCATCGAGTCCTGCATGGGGCTCCAGGCTCAAAGGGGAGTCTGCTTCTCCCTCTGACCTTCTCCCTTCTCATGCTCTCTCTCACTCTCTCTCTCAAATAAATAAAATCGTTTTTTAAAAAAAGGCAAGATTTATAGCATATGAATGGTACTCCAATAGAAAACCAAAACAAAAAAACTAAAAGCCTATAATGAATCTACAGTAAAAAATTACTAGAACGAATGCTTAAGTTTAGCAAGTTCTCAGGATACAAAGTCAATACACAAAAACCAATTATAATGCTATATACCAAAAATGAACAATTAGAAAATGAAATAAAAGACAATTCCATTTACGATAGCATCAGGAAAAATAAAGTACTTAGAAATTGAGCAAAGGATGTGCAAACCTATACACTGAAAACGTGAAACACTGCTAAATGCAATTAAAGAAGACCTTAATGTATGGGGAGATACACCGAGTCTGGAAGGCTTAGTATTGTTAAGATGTTAGTTCTCCACAAATATATCTGCACATTCAATGAAACCCAAACAAAATCCAAATAGACTTTTCTGAAAAAACGACAAGCTGATTTTAAGATTTATACCAAAAGTCAAAAGACCTAGAAATAACCAAGACAAATTTTTAGAAGGGTTATTGGAGGGCTTTCACTACCTGATTCAAGACCTATTATAAAATTGTGGTAACAAAACAGCGATATTGCTGTGAAAATAGACACAGACATCAACACAACAGAATGGAGTCTAGAAATAGAGCCATACTTATATGGTCGATTGACTTTTTACAAAGCTGCCAAAGTAATTAGGTACGGAAAAGAGTCTTCTTACTAAATGGAGCTGCCACAATTGGATATTCACATGGAAAGAAACAGCCTGGGTCTTGACCCTCTATCACACCCCTAAATTAACTAAAAGTGGATTAGAGACAGAAACACTAACTCTAACACTATTAAACTTCTAGAAGAAAACACCAGAGAAATCTTTTTTTTTTAAAGATTTTATTTATTTATTTGACAGAGAGTGACACACAGAGAGGACACAAGCAGGGGGAGTGGCAGAGGGAGAAGCAGGCTTCCCACTGAGCCAGGACCCTGGGATCATGATCTGAGCCCAAGGCAGAAGCTTAAGGACTGAGCCACCCAGGGACCCAGCAAAGAAATCTTTGTGATGTTGGAGTATGCAAAGATGTCTTTAACAGGACACAAAAAGCGCAAAAAAATTTATGAACTATAAATTTTATATACATATATACAAACTAATATAAACTGTAAAAAATTAATAAACTATACTTCATCAAAATAAAAACATGTTCACTGAAAAAACGGAAAAGGCAAGCCACAGACAAGGAGACAATTATTTGCAAAATACATCCGACAAAAGGCTGGAATAAATAATATAAAGAACTATTACAATTCATTTCTAAGAAGGACAAACATCCAATATCAAATGAACAAAAAGATACGTACAGACACTTCATGAAGAATGAATATGGATGGCCAAGAAGCACATGAAAATATGCTACGTATCACTAGTTATCAAAGCAACATAAACTAAAATGGCCAAAATGAAAAGACTGACAATACTAAGTGTTGAAGAGGATATAGAGCAATAGGACCCTCATACCTTGCTGGTGGTACGGCCAGTTTTGGAAGCAGAATCTTATCAAGCTAAACGTACAGTTGTCATACAACCCAACAATCCCATTCCTGCGTGGGTTTTTTTTTTTTCCCTGAGAGAAATGAATACCTATGTCCACACAAAGACAACTCAAATGTCTGTCAACTGGAAAAGAGATGAACAAATCCCTAGGCGTGCTCATAGTATGGAATATGGAATGGGAATATGACTCAGCAGTAAAAGGGAAGAACAGTCTAAACTTTACCAACTCTCTTAATCTCATCAACCCATAATCCCTTTATCTGCAAGATGATAACAATACTCCCATCACAGCACTGATGATAGAGGTTGAAATTAATAAGGTACATTAAAAGGCCTATTCTCAACCCTGGGGTCAGGGAGAGAGGGAAGGGAGGAGTAAAATCTTAACATAGATGAGACTCAAAAACACTATGCTAAGTTGTAGCTCTCAGCCAGACCACCACAAACTGCATTCATTCATAGAAAATTCTAGAAAAGGCAAAACTATAGCAACAGAAATGCCAAAAAAACTATGGTTATTCGGGACTGGGAGCCAGGAAAAGGGATTGCAAAAGAGCAAGAGGGAACTGTAAGGTTTTTTTTAGGCGAATGAGAGACCCCCAAGGCAAAATGATCCTTAGAAAGAGATTTATTGCCAGCACCCTCGGGTGAGGTTCCACGACTTGGAAGAGGACTGAGGAGAGTCCGGGGAAGTCGTGCCCAGGTTGGGGAGTGCAGGGGGGAGGGAGTTAAGTTTTATTGGTTCCAGGTCTGGATTCAGGTGGGGTTTTTTTCCCATTAGGTAAGGGAACATTGTGTCCCTAGGTGATTGGCTGGGGGTGGGGAAAGTCCAGCCGATGGTGGGTGGTCTCTGGCTGGAAAGTCCCGGATGGAAAGTTTTCGGTTTCTCCTCTAGATTTCGATTTACTGGAGATGACATAGTTGCCATGGCTATTTTGGTGGGAAGATCAGCCATCTTGACACAGTTTGCGATGTCCGCCATTTTGGGTGCCCCTGTCTCTCAGCCAGCCCAAGAGGAACATTTTAGGGGCTCCTGTCTGGCTCAGTCATAGAGCATGTGACTTGGGGTTGTGAGCTCAAGTCCTATGTTGGGTATGGAGATTACTTAAAAATAAAAATCTTCAAAAAAAGAAAAAAAAAGATGGCATCGGGTAGAGGTCCAAGGGTCCAGGTGGAGTACTAATCATTCATCATTTATCATTCCTCAGCAGATGTGTACTAGGTTCTGGTTGTTTGGAACCACATCAGATACTATGGCAGTTAGAGGAAGAGGAAATGCCAGCCAGCTAGAGCCAGGATTTCCTCAAGGAGTCCTGGAATGAATTACAGTGTGGTATGACCAGTGCTGGAACCAAGGGAAATCCCTCTGCAGATCAGCATGTCTCCCTAGACCCAGGGAAGGGAAGGCATTAGAGAGAAAGTCACAGGTGAGCTGGGCTTTGATAGGTGAAAAAGGATCTCAGCAGGTAGAGGAGGAAGCAACCTGGCAAAAGAAGACACCAGAGGGGTGCCTGGGTGGCTCAGTTCTTAAGTGTCTGCCTTTGGTCCAGGTCATGATCCAGAAGTTCTGGGTTCGAGCCCCACATCGGACTCCCTGCTCCGCAGGAAGCCTGCTTCTCCC